>OX395140.1:50283244-50358244 GCA_947686815.1 Podarcis lilfordi | reverse complement strand
AATACATAATAATAATAATAACAATAATAATTAATAAGTAGGCAAACTTATTCCAATAATAATAATAATAATAATAATAATAATAATAGGTAGGCAAACTATAATAACAATAACAATAATAATACATAATAATACATAATAGGTAACACAAACTTGTATCACAATAATAACAATAATAATAATAATAATAATAATAATAATAGGTAGGACAAACTAATGTATACACAATAATAATAATAATAATAATAACAATTAATAAAATAGACAATACATGATCACATAATAAGAATAATAATAATAATAATAAAAATAATAAGTAGGGCAAACTAGATCACAATAATAATAATAATAATAATAATAATAATAGGTAATGCAAACTTATCTATAAAAATAATAATAATAATAATAATAATAATAAGTAAGGCAAACTAGTACCAATAATAATAATAATAATAATAATAACAACACAACAATAATAATACATAGGCACAACTAATACTCAATAATAATAATACATAATAATAATAACAATTAATAAGGTAGACAATACATATATACACAACAACACACAACAATAATAATAATAACAATAATAATAGGCACAACTTATACTCAATAACAATAATAATAATAGTAGGACACAACTAATAATCACACAATAATAATAATAATAATAATAATAATAATAACAACAATAAAATAAAGAGTAGACAATACTATACACAACAATAATAATAATAATAATAATAACACAATAAATGACCACACACACTAGTCACACACAGCATACATACACACAGGTACACGATACTCAACACATGCAACACACAGAACACGAAAGAAGTAACTAATAATAATAATAATAACGAGACTCGGAATTAACAACGTCACATAATAACAACGTCCCAATCAACAATGTCCCAATAGCAGAGCGGAGAACTGGAATTTCCCAGTACTGTAATAAGGTTCATGACTATATAATCAGAATAATAATAATAATAATAACACACAACAACACACAATAATAATAATGGTAATGTACAACTAACGGACAAGGCAAACATGGTCATACATAATAATAATAACAATAATAATAATAATAAACAATAAGCATATAATTAGTGACACAGCACAACATGGCACACGCTAACACAATAATAATAATAATAACAATAATAATAACAACTAGCACAATTGCCCTGCCTGTTAACTCATAATCCTAATAATAATAATAATAATAATAAAAATAATACATAATGCACCTCCATATCATTCTCAAACTATCAATTACTAACTCGGCTCACATTAATAACACACAATAATAATAATAATAATAATAGGAAGTGTAAATTAACAGGCAGTGCAAACTTGTCTCATGTTGTTAACACACAATAATAATAATAATAAATGTAAATTAACGGACAAGGCAAACTGTGCTCCATTAATAATAATAATAATAATAATAAATGTACATTAACGGACAAGGCAAACTGTGCTCCAATAATAATAATAATAATAATAATAATAATAATAAATGTAAATTAATGGACAAGGCAAACTTGGCTCCGTTAATAATAATAATAATGATAATAATAAAAATAAGTGTTAATTAGTGGACCGGGCAAACTTGGCTCCGTTTAATAGTAACACAACACACAACAACAATAAACTTGGCTCCGTTTGCCCTGCCTGTTAACTCATATTTCCTATCATTATTATTATTATTATTATTATTATTATTATTATTATTATTGCACCTCCATTTCATTTTCAAACTTTCAATTTCTAACTTGGCTCCAATAATAATAATAATAATAATAATAATAATAATAGGAAGTGTAAATTAACAGGCAGTGCAAACTTGTCTCTGTTGTTAATAATAATAATAATAATAATAATAAATGTAAATTAACGGACAAGGCAAACTGTGCTCCATTAATAATAATAATAATAATAATAATAATAATAATAAATAATGGGAAGTGTAAATTAACAGGCAGTGCAAACTTGTCTCTGTTGTTATTAATAATAATAATAATAATAATAATAATAATAAGTGTTAATTAGTGGACTGGGCAAACTTGGCTCCGTTTAATAGTAATAACACACACACACACAATAATAATAACACAATAAACTTGGCTCCGTTTGCCCTGCCTGTGAACTCATATTTCCTATTATTATTATTATTATATTATTATTATTATTATTATATTATTATTATTATTATTATTATTATTATTATTAACAACGGAGGGATCGATGGGTCTAATCATCGTTATCGCAAACGACCCGGCATTCGAACTCGCCGCCCCCCAATTTCGCTTAATTGTTCCGGTTAATTCCGAGCCCCACCTAAGGAAAACCACCACACACGCCATGCCAAACCCCCAAGCGCTCCGGGTTCCGCGCCGTGCCCCACACACGCCGTGCCCCACGTGATTCGCCGCGAGGTGCCGGGTTCGAGAACCGCCGCAAAGCGAGTGGCTCAGTTCGGAAGCGTCGCAAAACGACTGGTTCGGTTTGGATCCTTTGCAAAAAAAACCCAAACCCAACCAATGGCTTGATCTAGAACCTTTCGCGAACCGAATGGGCCGACCTAGAACCTCCGCCAAACGAGTGGGTTGATCTAGAACCTCCGCCAGACGAATGGCTAGATCTAGAGCCTTTGCGAATCTAACGCCTTGATCTAGAAGCTTCGCGAAACGAATGGGTTGATCTAGGGCCTTCGCAAACCGGATGGCTCGATCTAGAACCTCCGCAAAGCGAGTGGCTCAGTTCGGAAGCGTCGCAAAACGACTGGTTCGGTTTGGATCCTTTGCCAAAAAAAACAAACCCAACCAATGGCTTGATCTAGAACCTTTCGCGAACCGAATGGGCCGACCTAGAACCTCCGCCAAATGAGTGGGTTGATCTAGAACCTCGCCAAGCAAATGGGCTGATCCAGAGCCTCGCCAGACGAGCGGGTCGATCTAGAGCCTCCGCCAAGCGGGTGGGTTGCTCTAGAGCCTCCGACAAACGATTGGCTTGATCTAGAACCTCGCCAAACGAATGGGCTGATATAGAACCTCGTCAAGCGAATGGGCTGATCTAGAACCTCGCCGGACGGGCTGATCTAGAATCTCCACCAGACGAATGTGTTGATCTAGAACCTCCGCCAAACGAGCGGGTCGATCTAGAGCCTCCGCCAAACAGATGGGTTGACCTAGAATCCCCACAAAACGAGCGGGTCGATCTAGAGCAACCGCCAAATGAATGGGTTGACCTAGAACCTCCGCCAAACGAGCGGGTCGATCTAGAGCAACCACCAAACGAATGGGTTGACCTAGAACCTCCGCAAAACAAACGGGTCGATCTAGAGCAACCGCCAAACGAATGGGTTGATCTAGAACCTCCGCAAAACGAGCGGGTCGATCTAGAGCAACAGCCAAACGAATGGGTTGACCTAGAACCTCCGCCAAATGAGCGGGTCGATCTAGAGCCTCCGCCAAATGAATGGCTTGATCTAGAGCCTCCGCCAAGCGAATGGGTTGACCCAGAGCATCCGACAGACGAATGGCTTGATCTAGAACCGCCGCCAAACGGGCGGGTCGATCTAGAACCTCGTCAGACGGATGGCTTTATCTAGAACCTCTGCCAAACGGGTGGGTCAATCTAGAGCCTCCGCAAAGCGAATGGCTTCATCTAGAGCCTCTGCCAAACGGGCAGGTTGATCTAGAGCCTCGCCAGACGGATGGGTTGATCTAGAACCTCGGCCAAACGAGCGGGTTGATCTAGAGCAACCGCCAAACAATTGGGTTGACCTAGAACCTCCGCAAAACAAATGGGTCGATCTAGAGCCTCCGCCAAATGAATGGGTTGACCTAGAACCTCCGCCAAATGAGCGGGTCGATCTAGAGCATCCGCCAAATGAATGGGTTGGCCTAGAACCTCCGCCAAATGGGCGGGTCGATCTGGAGCAGCCGCCAAACGAATGGGTTGATCTAGAACCACGCCAAACAGAGTTGATCTAGAACCTCGTCAGACGGGTGGTTGATCTAGAGCCTCCGCCAAACGAATGGGTCGACCTAGAACCTCCGCCAAGCGAGTGGGTTGATCTAGAACATCCGACAGACGAATGGCTTGATCTAGAACCACCGCCAGACGAGCGGGTTGATCTAGAAACTCGCCAGACGGATGGGTTGATCTAGAACCTCCGCCAAACGAGCGGGTCGATCTAGAGCATCCACCAAACGAATGGGTCGATCTAGAACCTCCCCCCCAAAAAAATCCGAGCGGCTCAGCCTGGAACCTTTGCAGAGCGACCGGTTTAGTTCCGACCCTTTGAAAAAAATCTCGCGTTTCGATCTAGAACTCGGGCAAAGGGGGCGGCTTGATCTAGAACCCCCTTCCCGCCGGCCCCCCAAGCGTTAGTCCGGCGTCACCAAAAAGCCAGCCTGGGAAATTAATCAGGAACGTGCCGTTTTTTGGGATAGGAAAAGCCGAAAAACAACCGGAATAAATTGGAATAAATTAGAATAAATTAAAATAAATTAAAATAAATTAAAAGAAAAAGGTAGAGTGAGAAAAGGGGAAAGAAAAGAGGAATGGAACCTTCCGGAAAGATCTTCCCCGACTTGGTACTGAAAGACGCGAATGACCCGCCGATAGGCAATGCTATGCGGAGGAAAGAAATTGGGGGTGAAATTCGGGGTGATATTCGGGGTGAAATTCGGGGAGAAATTGGGGGTGATATTTGGGGAGAAATTCAGGGTGATATTCGGGGTGAAATTCAGGGAGAAATTGGGGGTGGAATTCGGGGTGAAATTTGGGGAGAAATTGGGGGTGGAATTCAGGGTGAAATTGGGGGTGATATTCGGGGTGAAGTTCGGGGTGAAATTGGGGGTGAAATTCGGGGTGAAATTGGGGGTGAAATTCGGGGAGGAATTCGGGGTGAAATTCGGGGAGAAATTGGGGGTGAAATTCGGGATGGAAATCGGGGAAAAATTCGGGGTGAAATTCAGGGTGGAATTCGGGGTGAAATTCGGGGAGAAATTCAGGGTGAAATTTGGGGTGATATTCGGGGAGAAATTTGGGGTGAAATTTGGGGAGAAATTCGGGGAGAAATTTGGGGTGAAATTTGGGGAGAAATTCGGGGTGAAATTGGGGGTGGAATTTGGGGTGAAATTCAGGGAGGAATTCGGGGTGAAATTCGGGGTGAAATTTGGGGAGAAATTGGGGGTGAAATTCGGGGCGATATTCGGGGTGAAATTGGGGGATAAATTGGGGGTGATATTTGGGGAGAAATTCGGGGAGAAATTGGGGGTGAAATTGGGGGTGAAATTGGGGTGGAATTCGGGGTGAAATTGGGGGAGAAATTGGGGGTGATATTCGGGGAGAAATTGGGGGTGAAATTCGGGGAGAAATTTGGGGTGAAATTGGGGGAGAAATTGGGGGTGGAATTCGGGGAGAAATTGGGGGTGAAATTCGGGGAGAAATTCGGGGTGAAATTGGGGGTGAAATTCAGGGTGAAATTCAGGGTGATATTCGGGGAGAAATTCGGGGTGAAATTGGGGGTGGAATTCGGGGTGAAATTGGGGGAGAAATTGGGGGTGAAGTTCGGGGTGAAATTCGGGGTGAAATTGGGGGAGAAATTCGGGGAGGAATTGGGGGAGAAATTTGGGGTGAAATTCAGGGAGAAATTGGAGAAATTTGGGGTGAAATTGGGGGAGAAATTGGGGGTGAAATTCGGGGAGAAATTTGGGGTAAAATTCGGGGAGGAATTCGGGGTGAAATTCGGGGAAAATTGGGGGTGAAATTCGGGGTGATATTCGGGGTGAAATTCGGGGAGAAATTGGGGGTGAAATTCGGGGTGGAATTCGGGGTGAAATTCGGGGTGAAATTGGGGGAGAAATTCGGGGTGATATTCGGGGTGAAATTCGGGGTGATATTCGGGGAGAAATTGGGGTGAAATTGGGGGTGATATTAGGGGAGAAATTGGGGGTGGAATTCGGGGAGAAATTCGGGGTGAAATTAGGATTTTATGGGGGGAGAAGGGGCGGGGATAAGCAGGGGCGGAGCAATGAAGGCGGGGTCATAATGATGCAAATACCTACTCAATGGGGCAATACCTAGGTCAATGGGGCAATATCTAGGTCAATGGGGCAATATCTAGGTCAATGGGGCAATACCTGGGCAGGCGGGGCAATAGCTAGGTGAATGGGGCAATAGCTAGGGAAAGTACCTAGGTATATGGGGCAATATCTAGGTATATGGGGCAGTATCTAGGGCAATGGGCCAATACCTGGGCAGGCGGTGCAATATCTAGGTCAATGGGGCAACATCTGGGCAGGTGGGGCAATAGCTAGGGAAATAGCATTGCAAATGGGGCAATATCTAGGTCAATGGGGCAGTACTTGGGCAGGTGGGGCAATACCTAGGTCAACGGGGCAATACCTAGGTCAATGGGGCAATAACTATGCAGATGGGGCAATATCTAGGTCAATGGGGCAATAGCTAGGGAAAGTACCTAGGTATATGGGGCAATATCTAGGATAATGGGGCAATAACTTCAGGCGGGGCAATACGGAAGTCAGTGGGGCAATACCTGGGCAGGTGGGGCAATTACTATGCAGATGGGGCAATATTTATGCAAATACCTATGCAAATGGGGCAATACCTGTGCAGATGGGGCAATAACTATGCAGATGGGGCAATAACTATGCAGATGGGGCAATAACTATGCAAATAGCTATGCAAATGGGGCAATACCTCCGCAGGTGGGGCAATAACTATGGAGATGGGGCAATCATTATGCAGATGGGCAATAACTATGTAAATAGCTATGCAAATGGGGCAATACCTCAGCAGGTGGGGCAATAATTATGCAGATGGGGCAATAACTATGTAAATACCTGTGCAGATGGGGCAATAAGTATGGCTATGGGGCAATAACTATGCAGATGGGGCAATACCTGTGTAAAGACCTATGCCAGTGGGGCAATACCTGTGTAGACGGGGCAATATCTAGGTCAATAGCTATGCCAATGGGGCAATACCTGGGCAGACGGGGCAATAGCTAGGTGGGGCAATATCTAGGGAAAGTACCTAAGTATATGGGGCAATATCTAGGTTAATGGGGCAATACCTGGGCAGGTGGGGCAATATCTAGGTCAATGGGGCAATACCTGGGCAGACGGGGCAATTACTACGCAGATGGGGCAATACTTATGCAAATACCTATGCAAATGGGGCAATACCTGGGCAGACGGGGCAATTACTACGCAGATGGGGCAATACTTATGCAAATACCTATGCAAATGGGGCAATACCTGTGCAGACGGGGCAATTACTACGCAGATGGGGCAATACTTATGCAAATACCTATGCAAATGGGGCAATACCTGTGCAGACGGGGCAATTACTACGCAGATGGGGCAATACTTATGCAAATACCTATGCAAATGGGGCAATACCTGTGCAGACGGGGCAATTACTACGCAGATGGGGCAATACTTATGCAAATACCTATGCAAATGGGGCAATACCTGGGCAGGTGGGGCAATTACTACGCAGATGGGGCAATAAGTATTTAAATACCTATGCAAATGGGGCAATAGGTATGTAAATACCTATGCAGATTGGGCAATAAGTATGGATATGGGGCAATAACTATGCAGACGGGGCAATAGCTAGGTCAATGGGGCAATATCTAGGCAAATAACTATATCAATGGGGCAATACCTCCGCAGGTGGGGCAATAACTATGCAAATGGGGCAATAACTATGCAGATGGGGCAATTACTATGCAGATGGGGCAATAGCTAGGTCAATGGGGCAATATCTAGGCAAATAACTATTTCAATGGGGCAATACCTCCGCAGGTGGGGCAATAACTATGCAAATGGGGCAATTACTATGCAGATGGGGCAATTACTATGCAGATGGGGCAATACTTATGCAAATGGGGCAATACCTGTGCAGATGGGGCAATTACTACGCAGATGGGGCAATAGCTAGGTCAATGGGGCAATATCTAGGCAAATAACTATATCAATGGGGCAATAACTATGCAGATGGGGCAATAACTATGCAAATGGGGCAATTACTATGCAGATGGGGCAATTACTATGCAGATGGGGCAATACTTATGCAAATGGGGCAATACCTGTGCAGATGGGGCAATTACTACGCAGATGGGGCAATAGCTAGGTCAATGGGGCAATATCTAGGCAAATAACTATATCAATGGGGCAATAACTATGCAGATGGGGCAATTACTACGCAGATGGGGCAATACTTATGCAAATACCTATGCAAATGGGGCAATTACTACACAGACGGGGCAATACTCCGGCACAAGACACCGACGTCACGAGCAAGCGGCTTTTTTGAGGAGAAAAAGGAGTAGTTGGTACTCACCCGTCGAGTAAGTAGGTCCTGGCGGAGGGTCCGAGTAACAGGAAGCGGGAGTAACGTTCCGGGGAGAAGGGGGAGAAAGAAAAGGGAGGTTAGCCAAGGGTTGACGGAAATAATAATAATAATAAGTAGTAGTAGTAGTAATAGAAGTACAATAATAGTAGTAGTAACAGTAGTAACAACTGCTACTATTTTTACTATTATTGCTGATATTGTTACTATCACTTCTGTTACTGTTGTTGAGAGAGAAAAGAAGCCTAAAATCTTTGATAAATCTAATCTCAGGACTAGTAGTAGTAGTAGTAGTAGTAAAGGTAACGGTCACGGTAACAATAATAGTAACCGTAGTAGTAATCACAACAGTCACAGTAGAAATAGGGATAGCGACAGTAACAATAGCAGTAGCAATAGTAAAACCAGTAGAGCGGTGGTAGTAATAAGAATAGTAACAACAACAGTATCACTAGAAGTTGCAATATTAGTAACAGTGGCAATATTAGTAGCAGCATTAGTAACGGTAACAGCGGAAGTGATAGTGATAGTAACAAAAGCAGTAGTTGCAAAAATAGTAGTGGTAGTAGTAATAGTTATAATAACAATAGTAACAATAGAAGTAACAACAACAAAACAACAACAGCAGTAGTAGCAGCAGCAGTAGTAGTAGCAGCAGTAGCAACAGTAACAGTAGTAGCACCTGGTTTCCTGGATCCACTGGTGGAAGGCGTTGGCGTGCTGGGCAAACTCCTGGCACATTTCCTATTACTACTACTACTACTACTACTACTACTATTATTCCACGCAATAATATTAATAAATCGAGCGGCACCTGGTTTCCTGGATCCACTGATGATGATTACTACCACTATGACTACTACTGCCACTACTACTACTACTACTACTACTATCGTCATTACTCCACGCAATAATACTAATAAATCGAGCGGCGGCACCTGGTTTCCTGGATCCACTGATGATGATGATGATGATTACTACTGCCACTACTACTACTACTACTACTATCATTACTCCACGCAAAAATACTAATAAATCGAGCGGCGGCACCTGGTTTCCTGGATCCACTGATGATGATGATGATGATTACTACTGCCACTACTACTACTACTACTACTATCATTACTCCACTAATAAATCGAGCGGCGGCACCTGGTTTCCTGGATCCACTGGTGGAAGGCGTTGGTGTGCTGGGCAAACTCCTGGCACATTTCCTATTACTACTACTACTACTCCACGCAATAATAATAAATCGAGCGGCGGCACCTGGTTTCCTGGATCCACTGATGATGATGATGATTATTACTACTGCCACTACTACTACTACTACTCCACGCAATAGTAATAAGAAATGGAGGGCACCTGGTTTCCTGGATCCACTGATGATGATGATGATGATTACTACCACTATTACTACTACTGCCACTACTACCACTACTCCTCTCATTACTCCACGCAAAAATACTAATAAATCGGCGGCGGCACCTGGTTTCCTGGATCCACTGGTGGAAGGCGTTGGCATGTTGGGCAAACTCCTGGCGCATTTCCTATTACTACTACTACTACTACTACTACTACTATTACTCCACGCAAAAATACTAATAAATCGAGCGGCGGCACCTGGTTTCCTGGATCCACTGGTGGAAGGCGTTGGCGTGCTGGGCAAACTCCTGGCGCATTTCCTATTACTACTACTACTACTACTCCACGCAATAATATTAATAAATCGAGCGGCACCTGGCTTCCTGGATCCACTGATGATGATGATGATGATGATGATTACTACTGCCACTACTACTACTACTCCACGCAATAGTAATAAGAAATGGAGGGCACCCGGTTTCCTGGATCCACTGATGATGATGATGATGATTACTACTGCCACTACTACTACTATCATTACTCCACGCAAAAATACTAATAAATCGAGCGGCGGCACCTGGTTTCCTGGATCCACTGATGATGGTGATGATTACTACCACTATTACTACTACTGCCACTACTACTACTACTACTACTATTACTCCACACAAAAATACTAATAAATTGAGCGGCGGCACCTGGTTTCCTGGATCCACTGATGATGATGATGATTACTACCACTATTACTACTACTGCCACTACTACTACTACCACTACTACTATCCCACGCAATAATATTAATGAATCGAGCGGCACCTGGTTTCCTGGATCCACTGATGATGGTGATGATTACCACTGCCACTACTACTACTACTACTACTATCATTACTCCAGGCAAAAATACTAATAAATCGAGCGGCGGCACCTGGTTTCCTGGATCCACTGGTGGAAGGCGTTGGCGTGCTGGGCAAACTCCTGGCACATTTCCTATTATTACTACTACTACTACTACTCCACGCAATAATAATAAATCGAGCGGCGGCACCTGGTTTCCTGGATCCACTGATGATGATGATGATTATTACTACTGCCACTACTACTACTACTACTACTCCTCTCATTACTCCACGCAAAAATACTAATAAATCGAGCGGCGGCACCTGGTTTCCTGGATCCACTGGTGGAAGGCGTTGGCATGTTGGGCAAACTCCTGGCGCATTTCCTATTACTACTACTACTACTACTACTACTATTACTCCACGCAAAAATACTAATAAATCAAGCGGCAGCACCTGGTTTCCTGGATCCACTGGTGGAAGGCGTGCTGGGCAAACTCCTGGCGCATTTCTTATTACTACTACTACTACTACTACTCCACGCAAAAATACTAATAAATCGAGTGGCACCTGGTTTCCTGGATCCACTGGTGGAAGGCGTTGGCATGCTGGGCAAACTCCTGGTGCATTTCCTATTACTACTACTACTACTACCATTACTCCACGCAAAAATACTAATAAATCGAGCGGCGGCACCTGGTTTCCTGGATCCACTGATGATGATGATGATGATTACTACTGCCACTACTACTACTACTACTCCACGCAATAGTAATAAGAAATGGAGGGCACCTGGTTTCCTGGATCCACTGATGATGATGATGATTATTACCACTGCCACTACTACTACTACTACTACTATCATTACTCCATGCAAAAATACTAATAAATCGAGCGGCGGCACCTGGTTTCCTGGATCCACTGATGATGATGATGATGATGATGATGATTACTACCACTATTACTACTACTGCCACTACTACTACTACTATCGTCATTACTCCACGCAATAATACTAATAAATCGAGCGGCGGCACCTGGTTTCCTACCACTATTACTACTACTGCCACTACTACTACTACTACTACTACTATCATTACTCCACGCAAAAATACTAATAAATCGAGCGGCGGCACCTGGTTTCCTACCACTATTACTACTACTGCCACCACTACTACTACTACTACTATCTCACGCAATAATATTAATAAATCGAGCGGCACCTGGTTTCCTGGATCCACTGGTGGAAGGCGTTGGCATGCTGGGCAAACTCCTGGCACATTTCCTATTACTACTACTACTACTACTACTCCACATAAAAATACTAATCGAGCGGCACCTGGTTTCCTGGATCCACTGGTGGAAGGCGTTGGCGTGTTGGGCAAACTCCTGGCGCAGCTTGTCGTTCTCCTCCTGGCGCCGCTGCTCCTTCTGCAGTTCCAGCTCCCGCTCCTAGGGGGGAGTAATTAATTAAGGGAAATTATCCAATTATCGGAATTAATATCCCATTATCGGAATGATTATCCAGTTATCGGAATTATTATCCAAAGATCCAATCGGGTCTCTTCTCGCAAACCCGGCGGGAAAAGCGGATTCGGTGGGGATCCGTTTCAATGGCGGGGTATAAAGGATTAATAATACTACTACTAATAATACTACTACTACTAATAATAATACTAATACTAATAATAATAATACTACTAATAATAATAATAATAATGCTAATACTACTACTACTACTAATACTACTACTACTAATAATAATAATAATAAGTTCGAGCTCCCGCTCCTGGGGGGGGGGAATTAATTAAGGGAAATTATCCAATTATCGGAATTAATATCCCGTTATCGGAATGATTATCCAAAGATCCAATCGGGTCTCTTCTCGCAAAGCCGGCGGGAAAACCAGATTCGGTGGGGATCCGTTTCAAGGGCGGGGTATAAAGGATTAAGAATACTAATACTACTACTACTACTACTAATACTAATACTAATACTAATACTAATAATACTACTACTAATACTACTACTACTAATAATAATACTGATACTGATACTACTACTACTGCTACTACTACTAATAATAATAATACTAATACCAATACTACTACTACTACTACTACTACTAATAATAATAATGTTATTGTTGTTATTCAATGGTGATTTGCAAACAGCCGGATGATGATTTGCTCACAATCGGAAGGGAGCCTAGAACTTTCCAGAACGTCCCAGAATGTTCTAGAACTTCCGACAGGGAAGGGGATCCCAGTGGAGATCCACTACCTTGATGATCTTCCGGAGCTTGCGCCTTCATGGAGCCTAGAACTTTCCAGAACCTTCCAGAACAGCCTAGAACTTTTGACGGGGTTGGGGGATCCCCGGGGAGATCCACTACCTAGAACTTTCGACAGCCTAGAACTTTCGACAGGGAAGGGGATCCCGGGGGAGATCCACTACCTTGATGATCTTCTGGAGCTTGCGGCTTCATGGAGCCTAGAACTTTCCAGAACCTTCCAGAACAGCCTAGAACTTTTGACGGGGTTGGGGGATCCCCAGGGAGATCCACTACCTAGAACTTTCGACAGCCTAGAACTTTCGACAGGGAAGGGGATCCCGGGGGAGATCCACTACCTTGATGATCTTCTGGAGCTTGCGGCTTCATGGAGCCTATAACTTTCCAGAACCTTCCGGAACAGCCTAGAACGTTCGACGGGGAAGGGGATTGGGGGATCCCCAGGGAGATCCACCACCTAGAACTTTTGACAGCCTAGAACTTTCGACAGGGAAGGGGATCCCGGGGGAGATCCACTACCTTGATGACCTTCTGGAGGTTGCGGCTTCATGGAGCCTAGAACTTTCCAGAACCTTCCAGAACAGCCTAGAACTTTCGACGGGGAAGGGGATTGGGGGATCCCCGGGGAGATCCACTACCTAGAACTTTCGACAGCCTAGAACTTTCGACAGGGAAGGGGATCTGGGGATTCCCAGGAAGATCCACTATCTTGATTATTTTCTGGAGGTTGTGCCAGGTCTAGAACCTTCCAGAACTGTCTAGAACAGTCTAGAATCTCCGACAGGGAAGGGGATTGGGGGATCCTGGGGGAGATCCACTACCTGGATGATCTTCTGGAAGTTGCGCCAGGTCTACAACCTTCCAGAACTGTCTAGAACAGTCCTGAGCCTCCGTAGAAGCTTCCAGAACTTTCTAGAACTGCCTAGAATTTGGGATCCGCTACCTTGACGATCTTCTGCAGGTTCCACCAGGTCTCCTCCAGCGCCTCCATGGTGAACCGAGTGTACGGGTTCGAGGCGACCCGGAACGACCCGGAACCCCCGTCTTGAACTCGGCTCTGCGGCTTCGTGGAGCCTAGAACATTCCAGAGCCTTCTGGAACCTTCCAGAACTTTCCAGAATGTTCTCTAACCTCTGACAGGGAAGGGGATTGGGGGATTCCCGGGGAAATCCACTACCTTGATGATCTCTGTGAATTCACGGAGCCTAGAACCTTCCAGCGCTGTCCAGAGCAGGCGAGAACTTTGATGGGAACTTCAGCGCACGTCCCAGAACAATCTGGAACGTTCTGGAAGCCTGTCTCAAACTCGGATCTGAGACTTCGCGAAGCCTAGAACCTCCCAAAACCTCCCAGAACTTTCCAGAACTTCCTCTAACATCTGACAGGGAAGGAGATTCAGGGTTCAAAGGGAGTCTAAAACCTTCCTGAACCTTCTGAAACGTTCCAGAACTTTCTAGAACAGCCCAGAAGTTTCCTCAGGGAAATGGGATTTGGGGGATTATGTGAGTCTAGAACCTTCCATAACTTTCCAGGAGTTGCAGATTCCCGGGGAGTCTAGAACCTTCTAGAATTTTCTGAAACTCCAGAACTTTCCATAACAGCCTAGAACTTTTGACAGGGAAGGGGATTGGGTGATCCCTGGGGAGATCCACTACCTTGGTGATCTTCTGGAGGTTCCGCCAGGTCTCCTCGAGTGCTTCTAGAACAGCCTAGAACTTTCGACAGGGAAGGGGATCTGGGGATTCCCAGGGCGTCTAGAATCTTCCAAAACCTCCCAGAACACTCCAAAACTTTCAATTCAGGGATCCACGGGGAGATCCACTACCTTGATGATCTTCTGGAACTTTCCAAGACATTCCAGAATTTTCTAGAGCAGCCTCTAACTTTCAACAGGGAAGGGGATTCCTGGGGAAACTTCTAAAACTTCCGGAAGAACCTGGAACTTTCAAGATGGAAGGGGATTTGGGGATTCCTTGAGAGCCTAGAACATTCTACAACCTTCCGGAAGTTTCCAGATCTTTCAAAAACACTCTAGCCTGGAAACAGCCTAGAACTTTCAAAAGGGAAAGGGATTCGGGGAGTCTAGAACCTTCCAGAACTTTCTAGAACAGTCTCTAACTTCCGACAGGGAAGAGGATTTGGGGATTCCCAGGGAAATCCACTACCTTGATGCTTCCTGTAACTTCGCGGAGCCTAGAACTTTCCAGAACTGTCTAGAACAGCCTGGAACTGTGATGGGAACTCCAGCACACGTTCTGGAATGATCCGGAACATTCCGGAACCCTGTCTCAAACTCAGACCTGCGACTTCGCAGAGTCTAGAACCATCTGTAACCTTCCGGAGCTTTCCAGAAGTGTCTAAGAAGAGCCTAGAACTTCGATGGGAACTCCAGCACACATTCCAGAACGCTGCTTCGAACTCAGATCTGCGACTTCGCGGCGCCTAGAACCTTCTGTAACCTTCCGGAACTTTCTAAAACAGCCCCGAACTTCTGACAGGGAAGGGGGTTCGGGGATCCCAGGGAGTCTAGAACCTTCTGAAACTTTCCGGAACTGTCTAGAACTGACAGGTGAAGGAGATTTGGGGATAACCATGGAGTTTAGAACCTCCTGGAACTTTCCGGAACAACCTAGAACTTCCAAGAGGGAAGGGGATTTGGGGGTTCCTGGAGAGCCTAGAACCTTCCAGAACTTTCTAAAACTGTCTAGAACTGTCTCTGACAGGGAAGGGGATCTGGGGATTCCCAGGGAGATCCACTACCTTGATGATCTTCTGCAGGTTCCGCCGGCCACCCAGAAGGGAACCTAGAACCTTCCCGAAGCTTTCTAGAACAAGCTAGAATGTGGGATCCACTATTTCTGGAGGTTCCACCGGCTCTGGAACCTTCTAGAACTTCCCAAAGCTTTCTAGAACGGCCTAGAACTTTCAACCTGGATGGGGATCTGGGGATCCGCTACCTTGACGATCTTCTGGAGGTTCTGCCGGCCACCCAGAAGGGAACCTAGATCCTTCCCGAAAGGGAAGAATGTGGGATCCACTACTTCTGGAGGTTCCACCAGCTCTAGAACCTTCTAGAACTTCCCAAAATTTTCAACCCGGATGGGGATCCGGGGATTCGCTACCTTGATGATCTTCTGGAGGTTCTGCCGGCCACCCGGAAGGGAACCTAGAACCTTCCCGAAGCTTTCTAGAACAAGCTGGAATGTGGGATCCACCACCTTGATGATCTTCTGCAGGTTCTGCCAGCCACCCAGAAGGGAACCTAGAACCTTCCCGAAAGGGAAGAATGTGGGATCCACTACTTCTGGAGGTTCCACCGGCTCTGGAACCTTCTAGAACTTCCCAAAGCTTTCTAGAACGGCCTAGAACTTTCAACCTGGATGGGGATCTAGGGATCCGCTACCTTGACGATCTTCTGGAGGTTCTGCCGGCCACCCAGAAGGGAACCTAGAACCTTCCCAAACTTCTAGAACTTCCCAAAACTTTCCAGAACGGCCTAGAACTTTCAACCCGGATGGGGATCCGGGGATCCGCTACCTTGATGATCTTCTGCAGGTTCCGCCAGGTCTCCTCCAGCGCCTCCATGGTGAACCAAGTGTAGGGGTTGGAAGCCACCCAGAAACTCCGGATCTGCCTCTCCAGCTCGGCCAATTGGTTGAAGTCGGCCTGGGCGGAGCTTAAGGAGGCGCGGAACGACCTGGAACCCCCGTCTAGAACTCGGCTCTGCGACTTCCCTGGGCCTAGAACCTTCCAAAACCTTCTGGAACTTTCCATAGCTTTCTAGAACAGCCCAGAACTTTCAATAGGGAAGGGGATTCGGGGATTCCTGGGGAACCTAGAACCTTCCAGAACTTTATGGAACTTTCCAGAACAGCCTAGAACTTTTTACTGAAGGGGATTTGGGGTGTCCATTGCGGGAACGTTCCGGAAACTCGGCTCTGCAACTTTGTGGGGTCTAGAACTTTCCGGAGCTTTCCCCAGAACGGTCCAGAACAGTGAAGGGAATTGGAGGATCCCTGGGGAGTCGAGAACCTTCTAGAACCTTCCAGAACCTTCTAGAACAGCCCAGAACTTTCAATAGGGAAGGGGATTCGGGATTCCTGGGAACCTAGAACCTTCCAGAACTTTATGGAACTTTCCAGAACAGCCTAGAACTTTTTACTGAAGGGGATTTGGGGTGTCCATTGCGGGAACGTTCCGGAAACTCGGCTCTGCAACTTTGTGGGGTCTAGAACTTTCCGGAGCTTTCCCCAGAACGGTCCAGAACAGTGAAGGGAATTGGAGGATCCCTGGGGAGTCGAGAACCTTCTAGAACCTTCCAGAACCTTCTAGAACAGCCCAGAACTTTCAATAGGGAAGGGGATTCGGGGATTCCTGGGGAACCTAGAACCTTCCAGAACTTTATGGAACTTTCCAGAACAGCCTAGAACTTTTTACTGAAGGGGATTTGGGGTGTCCATTGCGGGAACGTTCCGGAAACTCGGCTCTGCAACTTTGTGGTGTCTAGAACTTTCCGGAGCTTTCCCAGAACGGTCCAGAACAGGCTCGAACTTCCGACAGTGAAGGGAATTGGAGGATCCCTGGGGAGTTGAGAACCTTCTAGAACCTTCCAGAACCTTCTAGAACAGCCCATAACTTTCAACAGGGAAGGGGATTTGGGGATTCCTGGGGAACCCAGAACCTTCTGAAACTTTCCAGAACTTTCCGAAACTTTCCTAACTTCCAATGGGGAAGGGGATTTAGGGATTCTGGGGAGCCTAGAACCTCCTAGAACCTTCCAGAACCTTCTGATACGATTGATGATTGATCGAACGATTGATGATGTCTTCCAAAGGAACCTAGAACCTTCCGGAACTTTCCAAAGCTTTCTAGAACCGCCTAGGACTTTCGGCAGGGAAGGGGATCGGGGGATCCCCGGGGAGATCCACTACCTCAGTGATCTTCTGGAGGTTCTGCCAGCCCCCCAGAAGGGAACCTAGAACCTTCCAGAACCTCCTGGAACCTCCCGAAACTCTCCAGAACCGCCTCTAACTTCTGACAGGGAAGGAGATCTGGGATCCGCTACCTTGATGATCTTCTGCAGGTTCCGCCAGGTCTCCTCCAGCGCCTCCATGGTGAACCAAGTGTAGGGGTTGGAAGCCACCCGGAAGCTCCGGATCTGCCTCTCCAGCTCGGCCAATTGGTTGAAGTCGGCCTGGGCGGAGCTTAGGGAGGCGCGGAAGGCGTCATGCGCCTCCCTCAGCGCCCGGATCTCCTCCAGCGAGTTGCAGCGCACGGGATCCGTTAGATCCTCCTCGGCGTTCTCGAACCAGCTGTTGAAGGCGGAGGCCTTCTTGGCGAAGGTGAGGAAGAGATCTTCCACCTGGGTAGGGAAGACGAATAATAAGAGTAATGAGAATAATCATATTAATAAATGATTAAGAGTAATAATGATTAAGAGTAATAATCATAATAATAGTAATAGTAATAGTAATAATGATAATAAATGATTAATAATAATAATAAGAGTAATACTAATAAGAGTAATGAGAATAATCATATTAATAAGTGATTAAGAGTAATAATGATTAAGAGTAATAATCGTAATAATAGTAATAGTAATAGTAATAATAATAATGATAATAAATGATTAATAATAATAATAATAAGAGTAATACTAATAAGAGTAATGAGAATAATCATATTAATAAATGATTAAGAGTAATAATGATTAAGAGTAATAATCGTAATAATAGTAATAGTAATAGTAATAATGATAATGATAATAAATGATTAATAATAATAATAATAATAAGAGTAATACTAATAAGAGTAATGAGAATAATAATATTAATAAGTGATGAATAGTAATCAGGAGTAATAGTAATAATCGTAGTAATAGTAATAATGATAATGATAATAAATGATTAATAATAATAATAATAGTAATGAGAATAATAATATTAATAAATGATGAATAGTAATCATGATTAATAGTAATAACCGTAGTAATAGTAATAATGATAATGATAATAAATGATTAATAATAATAATAATAATAAGAGTAATACTAATAAGAGTAATGAGAATAATCATATTAATAAATGATTAAGAGTAATAATGATTAAGAGTAATAATCGTAATAATAGTAATAGTAATAATGATAATGATAATAAATGATTATTAATAATAATAATAATAAGAGTAATACTAATAAGAGTAATGAGAATAATAATATTAATAAATGATTAAGAGTAATAATGATTAAGAGTAATAATCGTAATAATAGTAATAGTAATAGTAATAATGATAATGATAATAAATGATTAATAATAATAATAATAATAAGAGTAATACTAATAAGAGTAATGAGAATAATAATATTAATAAATGATGAATAGTAATCAGGAGTAATAGTAATAATCGTAGTAATAGTAATAATGATGATAATAAATGATTAATAATAATAATAGTAATGAGAATAATAATATTAATAGATGATTGATAGTCATCATGATTAATAGTAATAACCGTAGTAATAGTAATAATGATAATAAATGATTAAAAATAATAATAATAATAATAAGAGTAATGAGAATAATAATATTAATAAATGATGAATAGTAATCATGATTAATAGTAATAATCGTAGTAATAGTAATAATGATAATAAATGATTAATAATAATAATAATAATAATAAGAGTAATGAGAATAATAATATTAATAAATGATGAATAGTAATCATGATTAATAGTAATAATCATAGTAATAGTAATAATGATAATGATAATAAATGATTAGTAATAATAATAATAATAATAGTAATGAGAATAATAATATTAATAAATGATGAATAGTAATCATGATTAATAGTAATAATCGTAGTAATAGTAATAATGATAATGATAATAAATGATTAGTAATAATAATAATAATAATAGTAATGAGAATAATAATATTAATAAATGATGAATAGTAATCATGATTAATAGTAATAATCGTAGTAATAGTAATAATGATAATGATAATAAATGATTAGTAATAATAATAATAATAATAGTAATGAGAATAATAATATTAATAAATGATGAATAGTAATCATGATTAATAGTAAGAATCGTAGTAATAGTAATAATGATAATAAATGATTAATAATAATAATAATAATAATGAGTAATGAGAATAATCATATTAATAAATGATGAATAGTAATAAGGATTAAGAGTAATAATCGTAGTAATAGTAATAATGATAATGATAATAAATGATTAATAATAATAATAGTAATGAGAATAATAATATTAATAAATGATTGATAGTCATCATGATTAATAGTAATAACCGTAGTAATAGTAATAATGATAATGATAATAAATGATTAGTAATAATAATAATAATAATAGTAATGAGAATAATAATATTAATAAATGATGAATAGTAATCATGATTAATAGTAATAATCGTAGTAATAGTAATAATGATAATAAATGATTAATAATAATAATAATAATAATAATAATAAGACTAATGAGAATAATCATATTAATAAATGATGAATAGTAATAAGGATTAAGAGTAATAATCGTAGTAATAGTAATAATGATAATGATAAATGATTAATAATAATAATATTAATAATAATAATAGTAATGAGAATAATAATATTAATAAATGATGAATAGTAATCATGGTTAATAGTAATAATCGTAGTAATAGTAATAATGATAATGATAATAAATGATTAATAATAATAATAATCTCCACCTAGGAGGGAAGGGAGAGGATTGGGATCTTGCAGGAAGCTAATAATACTGATAATAATAATAATAAGAAGAAGAAGAATATTAATAAATGATGAATAGTCATAATGATGAATAGTAATGATCGTAGTAATAGTAATAATGATAATGATAATAAATGATTAATAATAATAATAATATTATCAATAAATATAATAATAATAATAATAATAATAATATCAATAAGTATAATAATAATAATAATATTCAATAATAATAATAATAATAATAATATATAATATAATATTCGCCCACCTTCCGGAAGTGTTCCTGGGCTTCCAGGCGCTTCTTCTATGTCCTATGGGTCCTACCCCCTTTTTTCTATGGGTCCTGCCCCCGTGTTTCTATGGGGCCGCCCCCATTTTTGCTATGGGGCCTGTCCCCTTTCTCCCCCCCAGCCCCCCGGAAGCCCCGCCCACCTTCCGGAAGCGTTCCTGGGCTTCCAGAAACTTCTTCTATGGGTCCCGACTTGCCCCCTTTTTCTCCCCACCGAAGCCCGGCCCCCTTACTCTGCCCACCTTTTCTCTGCCCCACGGAAGCCCCACCCCTTTCTTTGCCCCACTGAAGCCCCACCCTCTTTCTCTGCCCCAAACCTGCCCCCTTTCCCGGCGCTTCTTCTATTTCCTATGGGTCCTACCCCCTTTTTTCTATGGGTCCTGCCCCCTTTCCCTCCCCCCTGCCCCACTGAAGCCCCACCCCTTTCTCTGCCCCACTGAAGCCCTACCCTGCCCCCTTTCTCTCCCCACTGAAGCCCCGCCCCTTTCCGTTTCCTACGGGTCCCAACCTGCCCCCTTTCTCCCCCCCTGCCCCACGGAAGCCCCGCCCACCTCCCGGAAGTGCTCCTGGGCTTCCAAGCGCTTCTTCTATTTCCTATGGGTCCTACCCCCTTTTTTCTATGGGTCCTGCCCCCTTTTTTCTATGGGTCCTGTCCCCTTTCTCCCCCCGCCCCACGGAAGCCCCGCCCTCTTTCTCTGCCCCCAACCTGCCCCCTTTTCCTCCCCACTGAAGCCCCGCCCCTTTCTCTGCCCCACCCCTTTCTCTGCCCCACTGAAGCCCCACCCTCTTTCTCTGCCCCCTTTCTCTGCCCCACTGAAGCCCCGCCCCCTTTCCACTTCCGACGGGTCCCAACCTGCCCCCTTTCTCCCCCCCTGTCCCACGGAAGCCCCGCCCACCTTCCGGAAGTGCTCCTGGGCTTCCAGAAGCTTCTTCTATGGGTCCCGACTTGCCCCCCTTTTTCTCCCCACTGAAGCCCCACCCCTTTCTCTGTTCCACCCCTTTCTCTGCCCCACTGAAGCCCCGCTCTCTTTCTCTGCCCCCAACCTGCCCCCCTTTTTTCCCCACTGAAGCTTCTTCTATTTCCTATGGGTCCCAACCTGCCCCCTTTCCCCCTGCCCCACGGAAGCACCGCCCACCTTCCGGAAGTGTTTGTGGGCTTCCAGGCGCTTCTTCTATTTCCTATGGGTCCTACCCCCTTTTTTCTATGGGTCCTGCCCCCTTTCCCTCCCCCCTGCCCCACGGAAGTGTTCCTGGGCTTCCAGGTGCTTCTTCTATTTCCTATGGGTCCTACTCCCTTTTTCCTATAGGTCCTGCCCCCTTTTTTCTATGGGTCCTGCCTCCTTTTTCTCCCCACGGAAGCCCCGCCCACCTTCCGGAAGTGTTTGTGGGCTTCCAGGCGCTTCTTCTATTTCCTATGGGTCCTACCCCCTTTTTTCTATGGGTCCCGCCCCCTTTCTCCCCCCCCGCCCCACGGAAGCCCCGCCCACCTTCCGGAAGTGTTCCTGGCCTTCCAGGAGCTTCTTCTATGGGTCCCGACTTGCCCTCTTTTTCTCCCCACTGTAGCCCCACCCCTTTTTCTCTTCCACCCCTTTCTCTGCCCCACTGAAGCACCACCCTCTTTCTCTGCCCCCAACCTGCCCCCTTTCTCCCCCCCTGCCCCACGGAAGCCCCGCCCACCTTCCGGAAGTGTTCCTGGGCTTCCAGGCACTTCTTCTATTTCCTATGGGTCCCACCCCCTTTTTTCTATGGGTCCCGCCCCCTTTCCCTCCCCCCTGCCCCACGGAAGCCCCGCCCACCTTCCGGAAGTGTTCCTGGCCTTCCAGGAGCTTCTTCTATGGGTCCCGACTTGCCCTCTTTTTCTCCCCACTGTAGCCCCACCCCTTTTTCTCTTCCACCCCTTTCTCTGCCCCACTGAAGCCCCACCCCTTTCTCTGCCCCACTGAAGCCCCACCCTCTTTCTCTGCCCCCAACCTGCCCCCCTTTTCTCCCCACTGAAGGCCTGCCCACCTTCCAGTAGCTTCTTCTATTTCCTATGGGTCCCAAAACTGCCCCTTTCTCTGCCCCACTGAAGCCCCACCCCTTTCTCTGCCCCACTGAAGCCCCACTCTCTTTCTCTGCCCCCAACCCGCCCCCTTTTCCTCCCCACTGAAGCCCCGCCCCCTTTCCGTTTCCTATGGGTCCCAACCTGCCCCCTTTCCCCCTGCCCCACTGAAGCCCCACTCTCTTTCTCTGCCCCCAACCTGCCCCCTTTCTCCCCCCCTGCCCCACGGAAGCCCTGCCCACCTTCCGGAAGTGTTCCTGGGCTTCCAGGTGCTTCTTCTATTTCCTATGGGTCCTATCCCCTTTTTCCTATGGGTCCTACCCCCTTTTTTCTATGGGTCCTGCCCCCTTTTTTCTATGGGTCCTGCCCTCTTTTTCCTATGGGTCCTACCCCCTTTTTTCTATGGGTCCTGCCCCCTTTTTTCTATGGGTCCTGCCCTCTTTTTTCTATGGGTCCTACCCCCTTTTTTCTATGGGTCCTGTCCCCTTTTTTTTATGGGTCCTGCCCCCTTTCCCTCTTCCCTGCCCCACGGAAGCCCCGCCCACCTTCCGGAAGTGCTCCTGGGCTTCCAAGCGCTTCTTTTATTTCCTATGGGTCCTACCCCCTTTTTTCTATGGGTCCTACCCCCTTTTTTCTACGGGTCCTGCCCCCTTTTTTCTATGGGTCCTGCCCCCTTTTTCTCCCCACGGAAGCCCCGCCCACCTTCCGGAAGTGCTCCTGGGCTTCCAGAAGCTTCTTGTTTCCTATGGGTCCTACTCCCTTTTTCCTATGGGTCCTACCCCCTTTTTTCTATGGGTCCTGCCCCCTTTTTTCTCCCCACGGAAGCCCCGCCCACCTTCCGGAAGTGCTCCTGGGCTTCCAGCAGCTTCTTCTTCCGGGAGGCGGAGCCGGCCAGCAATTGGTTCCAGCGCTTCGTCAGGGAGGCGTGTCTGGCCTCGATGGCTTTCGATTGGACGTGGCGGGCGGCCAATAGCTGCTCCTTCCAGGGCGGCAATGTTGGAGATCCCTTCCTGCTGGAAAGCCTGCAGGCCGGCGTCAAAGGTTTCCTGGTTGGGGGGCAGAAAAAAGTGGGGCAGGGGTTAGGATCGTGTGGGGCGGGAGGCTCTGAAGAGCGGGGTGGAATTCTGTGGGGCGGGAGGCTCCGCCCACCCGGATCGGGGTTCAAATTCTGTGGGGCGCGGGTTGGAATTCTGTGAGGCGCGGGTTCGTATTGTGTGGGGCAATTTCTGTGGGGTGCAGGTTGGAATTCCTTGGGGCGCGGGTTGGAATTCTGTGGGGCAGGAAGCTCTGCCCACCCGGATCGGGGTCAGGGGAGCGAAGGTTTCCTGGTTGGGGGGCAGAAAAAGTGGGGCAGGGGTTAGGATCGCGTGGGGCGGGAGGCTCTGAAGAGCGGGGTCAGGGAAGGGAAGGTTTCCTGGTTGGGGGGCAGAAAAAAGTGGGGCAGGGGTTAGGATCGCGTGGGGCGGGAGGCTCTGAAGAGCGGGGTCAGGGGAGGGAAGGTTTCCTGGTTGGGGGGCAGAAAAAGTGGGGCAGGGGTTAGGATTCTGTGGGGCGGGAGGCTCTGAAGAGCGGGGTGGAATTCTGTGGGGCGGGAGGCTCCGCCCACCCGGATCGGGGTTCAAATTCTGTGGGGCGCGGGTTGGAATTCTGTGGGGCGCGGGTTCGTATTGTGTGGGGCAATTTCTGTGGGGTGCGGGTTGGAATTCTGTGGGGCAGGGGTTAGGATCGTGTGGGGCGGGAGGCTCTGAAGAGCGGGGTGGAATTCTGTGGGGCAGGAAGCTCTGCCCACCCGGATCGGGGTTCAAATTCTGTGGGGCGTGGGTTGGAATTCTGTGGGGCACGGGTTGGAATTCTGTGGGGCGCGGGTTCGGATTATGTGGGGCAATTTCTGTGGGGTGCGGGTTGGAATTCTGTGGGGCGGGGGTTGGAATTCTGTGGGGCAGGAAGCTCTGCCCACCCGGATCGGGGTCAGGGGAGCGAAGGTTTCCTGGTTGGGGGGCAGAAAAGTGGGGCAGGGGTTAGGATGGTGTGGGGCGGGAGGCTCTGAAGAGCAGGGTGGAATTCTGTGGGGCAGGAAGCTCTGCCCACCCGGATCGGGGTCAGGGGAGGAAAGGTTTCCTGGTCGTGGGGCAGAGGTTCGGGTTATGTGGGGAGAATTCCGTGGGGCACGGGTTTGAATTGTGTGGGGCGGGAGGCTCTGAAGAGCGGGATGGAATTCTGTGGGGCAGGAAGCTCTGCCCACCCGGATCGGGGTTCAAATTCTGTGGGGTGCGGGTTGGAATTCCTTGGGGCGCGGGTTCGGATTATGTGGGGAGAATTCTGTGGGGCGCGGGTTCAAAAGGCCGGCGTCAAAGGTTTCCTGGTTGGGGGGGGCAGAAGAAGTGGGGCAGGGGTTAGGATGGTGTGGGGCGGGAGGCTCTGAAGAGCGGGGTCAGGGGAGGGAAGGTTTCCTGGTTGGTGGGCAGAAAAAGTGGGGCAGAAGTTCAAATTCTGTGGGGCGCGTGTTGGAATTCTGTGGGGAGAATTCTGTGGGGCGCGGGTTGGAATTCCTTGGGGTGCGGGTTCGGATTATGTGGGGAGAGTTCTGTGGGGCGCGGGTTGGAATTCCTTGGGGCGCGGGTTCGGATTATGTGGGGAGAGTTCTGTGGGGCGCGGGTTGGAATTCCTTGGGGTGCGGGTTCGGATTATGTGGGGAGAGTTCTGTGGGGCGCGGGTTGGAATTCCTTGGGGGCACGGGTTCGGATTATGTGGGGAGAGTTCTGTGGGCGCGGGTTGGAATTCCTTGGGGTGCGGGTTCGGATTATGTGGGGAGAGTTCTGTGGGGCGCGGGTTGGAATTCCTTGGGGCGCGGGTTCGGATTATGTGGGGAGAGTTCTGTGGGGCGCGGGTTGGAATTCCTTGGGGCGCGGGTTCGGATTATGTGGGGAGAGTTCTGTGGGGCGCGGGTTCGAAAGGCCGGCGTCAAAGGTTTCCTGGTTGGGGGGCAGAAAAAGTGGGGCAGAGGTTCAAATTCTGTGGGGCGCGGGTTGGAATTCTGTGGGGCCAATTCTGTGGGGCGTGGGTTGGAATTCCTTGGGGCGCGGGTTTGGATTATGTGGGGAGAGTTCTGTGGGGCGCAGATTCAAAAGGCCGGCGTCAAAGGTTTCCTGGTGGGGGGGCAGAAAAGTGGGGCAAGGGTTAGGATGGTGTGGGGCGGGAGGCTCTGAAGAGCGGGATGGAATTCTGTGGGGCAGGAAGCTCTGCCCCCCTGCTTAGAATTCTGTGGGGCAGGAAGCTCTGCCCACCCAGATTGAGGGGTCAGGGGGTTGAGTGGTGTGGGGCAAGACGCTCCGCCCCCATGGATTGGGGTCAGGGGGTTGAATTCTGTGGGGCAAGAAGCTCCACCCACCCGGATCAAATTCAATGGGGCAAGAAGCTCCGCCCCCCCGATTGAGGGGTTAGGGGCTGTGGGGCAAGAGGCTCCACCCACCCAGATCAAATTCCATGGGGCAAGAAACTCCGCCCAGCTGGATTGGGGTCAGGGGAGGGGTTCAAATTCCATGGGGCAAGAAGCTCCGCCCCCCCAATTGAGGGGTTAGGGGGCTGAGTGCTGTGGGGCCAGAGGCTCCGCCCACCCACATCAAATTCCATGGGGCAAGAAGCTCCGCCCAGCCAGATAGGTTGGAATCCTGTGGGGCTAGAAGCTCCACCCCCTGGAATTGAGGGGTCAGGGAAGCGGGTTCAAATCCCATGGGGCAAGAAGCTCCGCCCCCCCGATTGAGGGGTTAGGGGGTTGAGCGCTGTGGGGCAAGAGGCTCCACCCACCCAGATCCAAATTCCATGGGGCAAGAAGCTCCGCCCAGCCAGATAGGGGTCCGGGGTTGGAATCCTGTGGGGCTAGAAGCTCCGCCCCCCGATTGAGGGGTTAGGGGGTTGGGTGCTGTGGGGCAAGAGGCTCCGCCCACCCAGATCAAATTCCATGGGGCAAGAAACTCCGCCCAGTCAGATAGGGGTCCGGGGTTGGAATCCTGTGGGGCTAGAAGCTCCGCCCCCCCATTGAGGAGTTAGGGGGTTGAGTGCTGTGGGGCAAGAGGCTCCGCCCCCCCAGATCAAACTCCATGGGGCAAGAAACTCCGCCCCCTGGATTGGGGTCAGGGGAGGGGTTCAAATTCCATGGGGCAAGAAGCTCCGCCCAGCCAGATAGGTTGGAATCCTGTGGGGCTAGAAGCTCCGCCCCCCCGATTGAGGGGTTAGGGGGTTGAGCGCTGTGGGGCAAGAGGCTCCGCCCACCCAGATCAAATTCCATGGGGCAAGAGGCTCCGCCCACCCAGATCAAATTCCATGGGGCAAGAAACTCCGCCCACCTGGATGGGGGTCAGGGGAGGGGTTCAAATTCCATGGGGCAAGAAGCTCCGCCCCCCACTTAGGGGTCAGGCTTAGGGGTCACCTGTTTGGTCAGCAGAGTCTGGACAGAAGACAAATCCCGGCCGTAATCGTCCGTCTTGAGGCTGTTCTCTTTCTCCCCTAGAATATGTGGGGCAGAGAAGTGGGGCAGGGTTAATGTGGGTGTGGGGCAGGGGCTTCTGGGGGGCAGACCCTCTTCCTAACCTTGACCCCTAACCTAAGCCTAGCATTGGCTCCTGACCCACAACTAGCATTGACCCCTAACTCAAGCCTAACACTGACCCCTAACCCTGACCCACACCTAGCGTTGGCTCCTGACCCCCACAATAGTATTGACCCCTAAGCCAACCCTAGAACTGACCCCTAACCCTGACCCACACCTAGCATTAACCTCTGACCCACACGTAGTATTGACCCCTAAGCCAAGCCTAGCACTGACCCCTAAGCTTGACCCCTAACCCTGACCCACACCTAGCATTAACCTCTGACCCACACCTAGCATTGACCCCTAAGCCAAGCCTAGCATGGACCCCTAACCTTGACCCCTAACCCTGACCCACAGCTAGCATTGACCCCTAAGCCAAGCCTAGCATTGACCCCTAACCCAACCCTAGAACTGACCCCTAACCCTGACCCACACCTAGCATTAACCTCTGACCCCCACATAGTATTGACCCCTAAGCCAACCCTAGCACTGACCCCCAACCCAACCCTAGCACTGACCCCTAACCCAACCCTAGAACTGACCCCTAACCCTGACCCACACCTAGCATTAACCTCTGACCCACACATAGTATTGACCCCTAAACCAACCCTAGCACTGACCCCTAACCCAACCCTAGAACTGACCCCTAACCCAACCCCAGCATTGACCCCTAACCCAACCCAACCCCTGACCCCTAACCCAACCCTAGCATTGACCCCTAACCCCCTAGCACTGACCCCTAACCCTGACCCTATTCCTAACCCAACCCTACCCCTGACCCCTAACCCTCACCCAACCCTACCCCTGACCCCTAACCCTCACCCAACCCTACCCCTAACCCTCACCCAACCCTACCCCTGACCCCTAACCCAACCCTACCCCTGACCCCTAACCCTCACCCAACCCTAGCACTGACCCCTAACCCTATTCCTACCCCTAACCCTGACCCTAACCCTAACCCAACCCTACCCCTGACCCCTAACCCTCACCCAACCCTACCCCTGACCCTAGCCTGGCTAGCCCTAGCCCTGACCCTAGCCCTCACCCAGCCCTAGCCCTGACCCTTAACCTAGCCCAGCCCTACCCTGACCCCTAGCCCTAGCCCTGCCCTGACCCTAGCCCTAACCCTACCCCTGACCCCTGACCCCTACCCCTGACCCCTAACCCTCTCCCAACCCTACCCCTAACCCTCACCCAACCCTACCCTGACCCCTAGCCCAGCCCTACCCCTGACCCTACCCTGACCTCTAACCCTCACCCTAGCCCTACCCTAACCCTCACCCAACCCTACCCCTGACCCCTACCCCTCACCCAACCCTACCCCTAACCCTCACCCAACCCTACCCCTGACCCCTACCCCTGACCCCTAACCCTCACCCAACCCTAGCACTGACCCCTAACCCTATACCTACCCCTAACCCTGACCCTATTCCTACCCCTAACCCTGACCCCTAACCCTCACCCAACCCTACCCCTGACCCCCAACCCCTCACCCAACCCTACCCCTGACCCCTAACCCTAACCCAACCCTAACCCTGACCCCTAACCCTCACCCAACCCTACCCCTGACCCCTAACCCTCACCCAACCCTACCCTGACCCCTAACCCTCACCCAACCCTACCCCTAACCCTCACCCAACCCTACCCCTGACCCCTACCCCTGACCCCTAACCCTCACCCAACCCTACCCCTAACCCTCACCCAACCCTACCCCTGACCCCAGCCCCTCACCCAGCCCTACCCTAACCTCACCCAGCCCCTGCCCTGACCCCTACCCCTGACCCTAACCTCACCCAGCCCTACCCTGACCCTAGCCCTCACCCAGCCCTGCCCTGACCCCTACCCCAACCCTACCCCTGACCCCCACCCCTCACCCACCCCTACCCTGACCCCTAACCCTATTCCTACCCCTAACCCTGACCCTAACCCTAACCCAACCCTACCCCTGACCCCTAACCCCTAACCCTCACCCAACCCTATCCATGACCCCTAACCCCAACCCAACCCAATCATAGACCCCTAACCCTACCCCTGACCCCTAACCCTCACCCAACCCTACCCCTAACCCCCAACCCCTAACCCTAACCCTAACCCTAACCCTCACCCAACCCTACCCCTGACCCCTAACCCTATTCCTACCCCTAACCCTGACCCTAACCCTAACCCAACCCTACCCCTGACCCCTAACCCCTAACCCTCACCCAACCCTATCCATGACCCCTAACCCCAACCCAACCCAATCATAGACCCCTAACCCTACCCCTGACCCCTAACCCCCACCCAACCCTACCCCTGACCCCCAACCCCTCACCCAACCCTACCCCTGACCCCTGGCAGCCCTGGCCCTGACCCTAGCCCTCACCCAGCCCTGACCCCTGACCTACTAGCCCAGCCCTACCCCTGACCCCTAACCCAGCCCTGCCCCTGACCCCTAGCCCTCACCCAGCCCTGCCCCTAGCCCTCACCCAGCCTACCCTGACCCCTAACCCAGCCTTACCCCTGACCCTACCCTGACCCCTAGCCCTCACCCAGCCCTACCTAATCCTCACCCAGCCCTACCCCTGACCCCAGCCCCTCACCCAGCCCTACCCCTGACCCCTAACCCAGCCCTGCCCCTGACCCTAGCCCCAGCCCAACCCTAGCACGGCCCGCCAACCCTATTCCTTCCCCTAACCCTGACCCTATTCCTAACCCAACCCTAGCACTGACCCCTAAGCCTCACCCAACCCTACCCCTGACCCCCAACCCCTCACCCAACCCTACCCCTGACCCCTAACCCAACCCTACCCCTGACCCCTACCCCTCACCCTAGCCTCACCCAGCCTACCCCTAAGCCCCTCACCCAGCCCTGACCCCTAACCCCTGCCAGCCCTACCCCTGACCCCTAGCCTCACCCTACCCTGACCCCTGACCCTCACCCAGCCCTGCCCTGACCCTAGCCCTCACCCAGCCTACCCTTGACCCCTAACCCTACCCTGACCCCTAGCCCTGACCGCCTGACCCTAACCTCACCAGCCCCCCTAACCCTCACCCAGCCCTACCCCTGACCCCTAGCCCAGCCTACCCCTGACCCTACCCGTGACCCTAGCCCTCACCCAGCCCTACCCTAGCCTCACCCAGCCCCTGCCCCTGACCCCTACCCTGACCCTAACCTCACCCAGCCTACCCTAGCCCTCACCCTAACCCTACCCCCTGACCCCAACCCCTCACCCAACCCTACCCCTGACCCCTAACCCTCACCCCACCCTACCCCTGACCCCTGAGCCTCACCCAGCCCTACCCTGACCCCTACCCCTCACCCAACCCTACCCCTGACCCCTACCCCTCACCCAACCCTACCCCTGACCCTATTCCTACCCCTAACCCTGACCCTATTCCTAACCCAACCCTAGCACTGACCCCTAACCCTCACCCAACCCTACCCCTGACCCCTAACCCTCACCCAACCCTACCCTTGACCCCTAACCCAACCCTACCCCTGACCCCTAACCCTCACCCAACCCTACCCCTAACCCTAACCCAACCCTACCCCTGACCCCTAACCCTCACCCAACCCTACCCCTGACCCCTAACCCACCCCTACCCCTGCCCCCTAACCCCACCCCTCGAACCCGCCACCCAGGGGCCGCCCCCTACCGATCCAGGACTCCACCACGTCGGCCTTCCAGTTGAACTGGAGGAAGGCGGAGTTTTCATCCAACTTGGCCTTGCGCTGGGAGGCCGCCCCCTCCAGGTCGGAGACTTTGGCGCGCAGGCCGGCCATCTTGGCGGTGATGTTCTCCTCGTGGTGGTTGTTCTGGAGGAGGGAGGGGGAAAGAAAACGGAATTAAATTTTTGTATAATAATAATAACAATAATAATAATATGATATGATATAATATTAGTATTATTATTACTATAATATATAATAATATATAGTAATATTACAATATATAATGTATAATTGAATAGAAAATAGAATAAATAATAATATATAGTAGTATTACAATATATAGTGTATAATAATAGAATAGAAAATAATAGAATAGAATAATAATAATAATAATAATAATAATATGATATGATTAATATTAGTATTATTATTACTATAATATATAATAATATACAGTAATATAACAATACAGAATGTATAATAATAGAATAGAAAATAGAATAAATAATAATAATATATAACATAATATTAGTATTATTACTATAATATATAATAATCTTACAATATATAATGTATAATAATAGAATAGAAAATAATAGAATAGAATAGAATAATAACAATACTATGATATAATATTATTACTATTATTACTATAATATGTAATAATATATAGTAATATTACAATATATAATGTATAATAATAATAGAATAGAAAAGAATAGAATAGAATAATAATAATAATAATATATAATATTATTATTATTGTGTATTACAATAATATATAATAATATATAGTAATATAACAATATATAACAATATATAATATTATTCTATTCTATTTTCTACTCTATTATTATTATACATTATATATTGTTATATTACTATATATTATTATATATTATTGTAATAATAATAATAATAATAATAATATGATATGATATAATATTAGTATTGTTATTATTATAATATATAATGATATATAGTAGTATAACAATATATAATGTATAATAATAATAGAATAGAAAATAATAGAATAGAATAATAATAATAATAATAATAATAATAATAGATGTTATGTTATAATATTAGTATGATTATTACTATAATATATAAAAATATATAGTAATATTACAATATATAATGTATAATAGTAGAATAGAAAACAGAACAAATAATAATAATATGAAGGAAGGAAGGAGGGAGGGAGGGAAGGAAGGGAGGGAGGAAAGGAGGGAGGGAAGGAAGGAAGGAGGGAGGGAGGGAGGGAAGGAAGGAAGGAAGGAAGGAGGAAGGAAGGAAGGGAGGGAGGAAAGGAGGAGGGAGGGAGGGAGGGAAGGAAGGAAGGAAGGAAGGAAGGAGGGAGGGAGGGAAGGAAGGAAGGAAGGAAGGAAGGAAGGAAGGAAGGAGGGAGGAAGGAAGGAAGGAAGGAAGGAAGGAAGGAAGGAAGGAAGGAAGGAAGGAAGGAAGGAAGGAGGGAGGGAGGGAGGGAGGGAGGGAGGAAGGAAGGAAGGAAGGAAGGAAGGAGGGAGGGAGGGAGGGAAGGAAGGAGGGAGGGAGGGAAAGAAGGAAGGAAGGAGGGAAGGAAGGGAGGGAGGAAGGAGGGAAGGAAGGGAGGGAGGAAAGGAGGAGGGAGGGAGGGAGGGAGGGAAGGAAGGAAGGAAGGAAGGAGGGAGGGAAAGAAGGAAGGAAGGAAGGAAGGAAGGAGGGAAAGAAGGAAGGAAGGAAGGAAGGAAGGAGGGAGGGAAGGAAGGAAGGAAGGAGGGAAGGAAGGAAGGAAGGAGGGAGGGAAGGAAGGAGGAGGGAAGGAAGGAAGGGAGGAAGGAGGGAGAGAGAGAGAGGAAGGAAGGAAGGAGGGAGGGAAAGAAGGAAGCTCGCCTTCTGGATCCGTTCCAGCCAGTTGGCGCAGACGTCGTTGACCCGCTCCTTGTGGACGGCGAAATCCGTCTCAAAAGCTTCATGTTTCTTCAGCAGGCCCTGAAATAATAATAATAATAATAATAATAATAATAATAATAATAATAACAACAACAACAACACACAACAAACAACAAAACAACACAACATTATTATTATTAATAATAGTAGTAGTAGTAGTAATAATAACAACAACAATATTATTATTAATAATAATAGTAGTAGTAGTAATAATAACGACAACAACAATATTATTAATAATAATAGTAGTAGTAGTAGTAGTAATAACGACAACAATATTATTAATAATAATAATAGTAGTAGTAGTAATAACAACAACAACAACAAAACAACAACATTATTAATAATAATAATAGTAGTAGTAGTAGTAATAATAATAATAATAATAATAATTGGGGGGTCAGGCTAATGACTCCCCCCAGGTCGTCCCAGACCCCTCCCTCACTCCGGGTGGGCTCAGGGGTAGTCGGTCGTCGGGATCCACCCAATCCCGTCGGTCGTAGGGATCTACCCGATCCCACCGGTCAGAGACCCACCGATCCGCCGTCCGTCAGGATCCACCCGAGCCGCCGGCCATCGGGATCCATCTATCCCACCAGTCATAGGATCCAGCGGTCCGCCAGTCATTGGGTCCGCCCAATCCCACCGGTCATGGGATCCACGATCCGTCGGCCATCAGGAGCTACCCAATCCCACCGAACATAGGATCCACCAGTCTGTCAGTCATCAGGACCCACCCTATCCCACCAGCCATAGGATCCACGATCCATCGGACATCAGGATCCACCCCAACCCCACCGGTCATAGGATCCACCGGTATGTCAGTCATCAGGATCCACCGAATCCCACCGGTCATAGGATCCACCGGTATGTCAGTCATCAGGATAAACCCAATCCCACCGGTCATAGGATCCACCGGTATGTCAGTCCTCAGGATCCACCCAATCCCACCGGTCATAGGATCCAGCGACCCGCCAGTCCTCAGGATCCACCCCGATCCCACTGGTCATAGGATCCACCAATCCGTCGGTCATCAGGGTCCACCAATCCCACCGGTCATCAGTATCCACCCGACCCTATCAGCCATCGGGATCCACCGATCCCACCGGCCACAGGATCCGCCGGTCCGCCAGTCACCAGTATCCTCCCATCCCACCAGTCATAGGATCCATGATACATTGGTCATCAAGATCCACCCTATCCCACCAGCCATAGGATCTACGATCCGCCGGACATCAGGATCCACCCCAACCCCACCAGTCATAGGGTCCACCGGTCCACCGGTCATTGGGTCCACCCGATCCCACCAGTCATGGGATACACGTCCCGTCAGCCATCAGGATCCACCCAATCCCACCGATCATAGGATCCACCAGTTTGTCAGTCATCGGGATCCGCCCTATCCCACCAGCCACAGGATCCACGATCCGTCGGACATCAGGATCCACCCCAACCCCACCAGTCATAGGATCCACCGGTATGTCAGTCATCAGGATAAACCTAATCCCACCGGTCAGAGGACCCACCAACCCCACTTCTCATAGAATCCACCGATCCATCGGCCATCGGGATCCACCGATCCTGTCAGTCGTGGGGATCCACCAGGATCCACTCACCTGGATGGCGGCCAGGGTGTCGCCGTAATCCTCACTGGCCACCAAGGTCATCTTCTCGTTGATCCAGGCTTCCTCTTCCTCCACATTGGCCACGAACTGCTGGTACTCCAGGGATTCCTCCAGACGCTGGCCCCTGAGGGAGATCCAAAACGGGATCCGGTTCAAATCCGGATCAGAGCTCCCGTCCTTGGACGCAGAGATCCTTTCGCGGATTCCATCCCCTTCCCTTCTCCCCGGAGATCCCTTCTACGATCCGATCTCCTCTTCTTCTCTGTCAAGATCCCTCCTGCAATGCTCCTATCCTCCGTCGAGATCCCTTCTACGATCCTATCTCCTGCTTTCCTCCGTCGATATTGCGTCTATGATCCTATCCTCCATCAAGATCCCTTCTACAATCCTCCTATCCTCCAATGAGATCCCTTCTACAATCCTCTCTTCTCCGTCGAGATCCTTCTACGATCCTATCTCCTGCTTTCCTCCGTCGATATTACTTCTGTGATCCGATCTGCTTCTATCCTCCATCAAGATCCCTTCTACAATCCTCCTATCCTCCAATGAGATCCCTTCGACAATCCTCTCTTCTCCGTCGAGATCCCTTCTACGATCCTATCTCCTGCTTTCCTCTGTCGATATTACTTCTATGATCCTATCCTCCATCAAGATCCCTTCTACAATCCTCCTATCATCAAATGAGATCCCTTCTACAATCATCTTTTCTACGTCGAGAGATCCCTTCTACGATCCGATCTCCTGCTTTCCTCCGTCGATATTACTTCTATGATCCTGTCTGCTTCTATCCTCCGTCAAGATCCCTTCTACAATCCTCCTATCCTCCAATGAGATCCCTTCGACAATCCTCTCTTCTCCGTCGAGATCCCTTCTACAGTCCTATCCCCTTCTAACCTGGGTCAGGATCATTTCTACGATCCTATCTCCTTCTATCCTCTGGCGAGATCCCTTCTACGATCCTATCTTCTACCCTCCGTCGAGATCCCTAGAAGGGATCATAGATACAATCCTATCTTCTTCTACCCTCTGGCGAGATCCCTAGAAGGGATCATAGATACGATCCTATCTTCTTCTAGCCTCCGGTGAGATCCCTAGAAGGGATCATAGATACGATCCTATCTTCTACCCTCCGGCGAGAGCCCTAGAAGGGATCATAGATACGATCCTATCTTCTTCTACCCTCTGGCGAGATCCCTAGAAGGGATCATAGATACGATCCTATCTTCTTCTACCCTCCGGCGAGATCCCTTCTATGATCCTATCTCCTGCTTTCCTCCGTCAAGATCCCTTCTATGATCCTATCTCCTCCCTCGAGATCCCTTCTGCAATCCTATTCTCCATCAAGATCACTTCTACAATCCTATCTCCTCCTATGAGATCCCTTCTATCCTCCCTTGAGATCCCTTCTACGATCCTATATCCTCCTCTCCTCCTCGAGCTCCCTTCTACGGGATGCGGCCGGAAACGCAGATCCCCGCCGGGAAACCGGATCCCTTGCTTACCGGGGGGCGGCGAGCCTCTTGAGCTCCTGCCAGTGATCCTAGCTCCTCCTATGAGATCCCTTCTACAACCCTATCTCCTTCTACCCTCCATCGAGATCCCTTCTACGATCCTCATTCTATCCTGTCGAGATCCCTTCTACGATCCTATCCCTTCTCTCCTTCTCCATCAAGATCCCTTCTACGATCCTATCTCCTCCTATGAGATCCTTCTGCAATCCTATCCTCTGTCAAGATCCCTTCTACAACCCTATCCTCCCTTGAGATCCCTTCTATGATCCTATATCCTATCCTCCCTCGAGATCCCTTCTACAATCCTATCTCCTCCCTCAAGATCCCTTCTATGATCCTATATCCTATCCTCCCTCAAGTACCCTTCTATTCTCCCTCGAGATCCCTTCTACAATCCGATCTATGAGATCCTTTCTACAATCCTATGAGATCCCTTCTACAATCCTATGAGATCCTTCCCACAGTCCTATCTCCTCCTCTCCTCACTCGAGATCCTTCTATGATCCTATATCCTATCACTCCCTCAAGTACCCTTCTATCCTCCCTCGAGATCCCTTCTACTATCCTATCTATGAGATCCCGTCTATAATCCTATCTATGAGATCCCTTCTACAATCCTATCTCCTATGAGATCCCTTCTACAATCCTATCTATGAGATCCCTTCTACAATCCCATCTCCTACGAGATCCCTTCTACAGTCCTATCTCCTCCTCTCCTCCCTCGAGATCCCTTCTACGGGACGCGGCCGGAAACTCAGATCCCCGCCGGGAAACCGGATCCCTTCCTTACCGGGCGGCGGCCAATCTCTTGAGCTCCTGCCAGTGATCCACAAAGTGAGCCAGTCTCTGCTGGATCTCCTCTTTGCCAATGGTGTTGTCGTCCGAAAGTTTCTTCCCGGTGTCCAGAACGCCCTGGAAAATTATTATTCTTATTATTATTATTATTTGCTTAATTACTCAATTATTATTCAATTATTCAATCCGGTAGATCCCCCGTTTCCTGGATCCCGGGAATCAGGGATCAAGTGGATCCCTTCCGTTCCCGGACCTCCAAGGCAGGTGCCGCGGGAAACGCCCCTTGCCAATCCGGCCGATCCTGGAACCCGGAACCAAGTGGATCCCTTCCGTCCCCCCAGACCGGATCTCCGAGGCAGGCGCCGCCGGGAATCGCCGCCGGGAATTTGATTATTGGTGAGGGAGGATTTGATTATTGGTGATGGGAGCAGATCCATCGGGGATCCCGCGATGGGATCCACTGGATCCCCGGGATCCGGTTCGACCCACCTGGATGGCCGGTTCGTGGGCGGCCAACTCGGCCTCCAGCCGCTTGTGTTTCTTCCGCAGGTTTTGGACGCCGGTCAGATCCCGGCCGTAATCCTCCGAGCTGACGAGGAGCTTCTTCTCCCTGGGGAAATAGGGGAAATAATAGTATTAATAATATTAATAATTATAATAAGGTATTAATATTAATAAGATATCAATATTAATAAAATAGCAATATTCATAAGATATCGATATTAATAAAATATCAATATTAATATCTTATTGTTAGTAATATCTTATTATTATTAATAAGATATTCATACTAATAAAATATCAATATTAAGATATTAATAACAATAATATATTAATATTAATAAGATATTAATATTAATATTAACTTTGAGGAAAGCTATGGTTTAGGGTTATGTTTTAGGATTAGGGTTTAGGATTATATTTTGAGGATTGGGGATTGGGATTATATTTTAGGATTATATTTTGAGGATTAGGGTTTAGGATTATATTGTAATATTATTTTTTTGAGGATTGGGATTTGGGATTATATTTTGATGATTATATTTTAGGATTGGGGTTTAGGATTATATTCTAGGATTATATTTTGAGGATTAAGGTTTAGGATTATATTCTAGGATTATATTTTGAGGTTTAGGGTTTAGGATTATATTTTGAGGATTGGGGTTTAGGATTATATTCTAGGATTATATTTTGAGGATTAAGGTTTAGGATTATATTCTAGGATTATATTTTGAGGATTGGGGTTTAGGATTATATTGTAGGATTACATTTTGAGGATTGGGGTTTGGGATTATATTTTAGGATTCTATTTTGAGGATTGGGGTTTGGGATTATATTGTAGGATTCTATTTTGAGGATTGGGGTTTAGGATTATATTTTAGGATTGGGGTTTAGGATTCTATTTTAGGATTCTATTTTGAGGATTAGGGTTTAGGATTATATTGTAGGAATATATTTTGAAGATTAGAGTTTAGGGTTACGTTTTAGGGTTATGTTTTAGGATTAGGGTTTAGGGTTAGGGTTGTGTTTTAGGTTTAGGATTATGTTTTAGGGTTTAGGATTATGTTTTAGGCTTAGGGTTCCGTTTTAAGGTTTAGGATTGGGGTTTGGGATTATATTTTAGGATTCTATTTTGAGGATTGGGGTTTGGGATTTTATTTTGAGGATTAGGGTTTAGGATTATATTGTAGGATTATATTTTGAGGATTAGGGTTTAGGATTATATTCTAGGATTATATTTTGAGGATTAGGGTTTAGGATTATATTGTAGGATTATATTTTGAGGATTAGGGTTTAGGATTATATTGTAGGATTATATTTTGAGGATTAGGGTTTAGGATTATATTCTAGGATTATATTTTGAGGATTAGGGTTTAGGATTATATTGTAGGATTATATTTTGAGGATTAGGGTTTAGGATTATATTCTAGGATTATATTTTGAGGATTAGGGTTTAGGATTATATTCTAGGATTCTATTTTGAGGATTGGGGTTTAGGGTTAGGGTTTAGGATCATGTTTTAGGGTTATGTTTTAGGCTTAGGCTTTGGAGTTTGGGTTTAGGATTATATTTTAGGGTCAGAGTTATATTTTAGGGTTAGGGTTTAGGATTATATTTTAGGGTTAGAGTTATATTTTAGGGTTAGGGTTTAGGATTATGTTTTAGGGTTAGAGTTATATTTTAGGGTTAGGGTTTAGGATTATGTTTTAGGGTTAGAGTTATATTTTAGGGTTAGGGTTTAGGATTATGTTTTAGGGTTAGAGTTATATTTTAGGGTTCGGGTTTAGGATTATGTTTTAGGGTTAGGGCTATATTTTAGGATTAGGATTTAGGGTTAGGGATTAGGGTTATGTTTCAGGGTTAGGGTCATGTTTGAGGGTCAGGGTTACGTTTTAGGGTTAGGGTTTAGGATTATATTTTAGGGTTAGGGTTATATTTTAGGATTAGAATTTAGGATTAGGGATTGGGGTTATGTTTGAGGGTTAGGGTCATGTTTGAGGGTCAGGGTTACGTTTTAGGGTTAGGGTTTAGGATTATATTTTAGGGTTAGTTTTATGGTTCATGTTTTAGGATTAGGGTTATGTTGTAGGGTTAGAGTTAAGGTTTAGGGTTTAGGATTAGGATTAGGGTTAGGGTTATATTTTAGGATTAGGATTTAGGGTTAGGGATTAGGGTTATGTTTCAGGGTCAGGGTTACGTTTTAGGGTTAGAGTTTAGGATTATATTTTAGGGTTAGTTTTATGGTTCATGTTTTAGGATTAGGGTTATGTTGTAGGGTTAGAGTTAAGGTTTAGGGTTTAGGATTAGGATTAGGGTTAGGGTTATGTTTTAGGGTTAGAGTTTAGGGTTAGGGTTATTTTTTTGAGTTAGGGTTTAGGATCATGTTTTAGGTTTAGGGTTTAGGGTTATGTTTTAGGGTTAGGGTTAGGTTTCAGGGTAGGGTTTAGGATTATGTTTTAGGATTAGGGTTTAGGTTTTAGGGTTATGTTTTAGGGTTAGAGTTAAGGTTTAGGGTTTAGGATTAGGGTTAGGGTTATGTTTTAGGGTTAGAGTTTAGGGTTAGGGTTATTTTTTTGAGTTAGGGTTTAGGATCATGTTTTAGGTTTAGGGTTTAGGGTTATGTTTTAGGGTTAGGGTTAGGTTTCAGGGTAGGGTTTAGGATTATGTTTTAGGGTTAGAGTTATAGTCTAGGGTTAGGGTTTAGGATTATGTTTTAGGATTAGGGTTTAGGTTTTAGGGTTAGAATTTAGGGCTAGCATTTAGGATTATATTTTAGGGTTAGGGTTATATTTTAGGATTAGGGTTTAGGGTTAGGGATTAGGGTTATGTTTTAGGGTTAGGGTTTAGGTTTTAGGGTTATGTTTTAGGGTTAGAATTTAGGGCTAGCGTTTAGGATTATATTTTAGGGTTAGGGTTATATTTTAGGATTAGGATTTAGGGTTAGGGATTAGGGTTATGTTTCAGGGTTAGGGTCATGTTTGAGGGTCAGGGTTACGTTTTAGGGTTAGGGTTGAGGATTATATTTTAGGGTTAGTTTTATGGTTCTGTTTTAGGGTTCGTGTTTTAGGATTAGGGTTAGAGTTTAGGGTTAGGGTTAAGGTTTAGGGTTTAGGATTAGGATTATTTTTTAGAGTTAGGATTTAGGGTTAGGCTTAGGGTCATGTTTTAGGTTTTAAGGTTACTTTTATGGTTATGATTTAGGGTAAGGGCTAGGGTTACGGTTATGTTTTAGGATTAGGGTTATGTTGTAGGGTTAGAGTTTAGGGTTAGGATTATCTTTTAGGGTTTAGGGTTAGGGTTATTTTTTTGAGTTAGGGTTTAGGATCATGTTTTAGGTTTAGAGTTTAGGGTTAGGATGATCTTTTAGGGTTTAGGGTTAGGGTTATTTTTTTGAGTTAGGGTTTAGGATCATGTTTTAGGTTTAGGGTTTAGGGTTAGGATGATCTTTTAGGGTTTAGAGTTATTTTTTTGAGTTAGGGTTTAGGATCATGTTTTAGGTTTAGGGTTTAGGATCATGTTTTAGGGTTTTATGGTTATGTTTTAGGGTTTTAGGGTTAGGCTTATGTTTTAGGGTTACATTTTAGGGTTACTTTTAGGGTTAGGTTTTCAGGTTCAGGGTTAGGTTTTAGGATCAGCTTTAGGGTTTTAGGATTAGTTTTAGGATTAGGCTTTGGGATCCCGTCGATCCGCCCCCGTCCTCCCCCTCCCCAAGGACCTACTTGATCCAGGGTTAGGGTTACATTTTAGGGTTACTTTTGGGGTTAGGTTTTCAGGTTCAGGTTTATGTTTTAGGATCAGGTTCAGGGTTTTAGGATTAGTTTTAGGATTAGGCTTTGGGATCCAGTCGATCCGCCCCCCCTCCCCCCCAAGGGACCTACTTGATCCAGGGTCAGGGTCAGGTTTAGGGTTACATTTTAGGGTTATGTTTTAGGATCAGGATTACGGTTTCAGGCTTAGCTTTCGGGTTAATCTTTGGGATCCCGTCAAAATTCAAATATCTTTAATACGGTCAATGACCGGCAAGGTCGGGATCCCGTCGATCCGCCCCCTCCTCCCCCCCCAAGGGACCTACTTGATCCACGATTCCTCGTCATCCATATCCCGGAAGAACTGGTGGAGGCGGTGGGATTCGTTCAGCTTGGCCCGCCGGGCGGCCGCCATGGCGGTGATCCGCTGGAATCTCCCGTTGACCGTCTCCCGCTTCTCCTTGACCTGAGAGGTGTCAAAGGCGCTGCTGGTCATCAGGCTGTCGGCTTGACCGTTCAGATCCTTCAGGCGATCCTGCGGACGGGCGGGAGAGCGAAGGGTTAAAAGAATCAATTTGATTTAATTTTTAATTTTTCAAAAAATCCCGTTTCTTCCAATTTCAAAGGGTTAAACCAGCAGAAACGAGATTTAATTTCATTTTTATTTCATTTTGTTCTCGAAAAAAATTCTGAAATTTCCGCCAATTTGGCACGATTTTGAAACGGAGATTTGGATGGACGGAAAGCGAAGGATTAAAAAATTTGATTTAATTTAATTTTTAATTTTTTTAAAAAAATTCCGTTTCTTCAAATTTCAAAGGGTTAAACCAGCAGAAACGAGATTTAATTTCATTTTTATAAGGGTTAAACAAGCAGAAGCGAGATTTAATTTCATTTTTATAAAGGGATAAACCAGCAGAATCTAGATTTAATTTCATTTTTATAAGGGTTAAACAAGCAGAAACTAGATTTAATTTCATTTTTATTTCATTTTTTCTTGAAAAAATTCTGAAAATTTCTGCCAATTTGGCGCGATTTCGAAATGGAGATTTTGATCCCGTTTCTGATTTTAAAATGAGATTTATAATCCGGGAAATTGGGCGCCATTTTAAAAGTAATATTTTTGGTTTCGTTTCTGATTCTGTTTCTGGAAATTTGGCTGTCGACTTGGCCGGAAAGCGAAGGATTAAAAAATTTGATTTCATTTAATTTTTAATTTTTCAAAAAAATTCCGTTTCTTAAAATTTCAAAGGGTTAAACAAGCAGAAACGAGATTTAATTTCATTTTTATTTCATTTTGTTCTTGAAAAAAATCCTGAAATTTCCGCCAATTTGGCACGATTTTGAAATGGAGATTTCGATGGACGGAAAGCGAAGGATTAAAAAATTGATTTAATTTAATTTTAATTTTTAAAAATTCCGTTTCTTACAATTTCAAAGGGTTAAACCAGCAGAAACGCAGATTTAATTTCATTTTTATAAGGTTAAACCAGCAGAAACGAGATTTAATTTCATTTTTATAAGGGTTAAACACGCAGAAACGAGATTTAATTTCATTTTTATAAGGGTTAAACACGCAGAAACGAGATTTAATTTCATTTTTATAAGGGTTAAACCAGCAGAAACGAGATTTAATTTCATTTTTATAAGTGTTAAAAAAGCAGAAAATAGATTTAATTTTGTTTTTATTTCATTTGTTCTTGAAAAAAAATCTTAAAAAAATTCTGAAATTTCTGCAAATTTGGCACGATTTTGAAATGGAGATTTGGATTCCGTTTCTGATTTTAAAATGAGATTTCTAATCCGGGAAATTGGGCGCAATTTTAAAAGTAAGATTTTTGGTTTCGTTTCTGATTCTGTTTCTGGAAATTTGGCTGTCGACTTGGCCGGAAAGCGAAGGATTAAAGATTTTGATTTAATTTAATTTTTAATTTTTTTAAAAAATTCCGTTTCTTAAAATTTCAAAGGGTTAAACCAGCAGAAACGAGATTTAATTTAATTTTTATTCCATTTTGTTCTTGAAAAAAATTCTGAAAAAAATTCTGAAAATTTGGCACGATTTCGAAATGGAGATTTTGGATCCCGTTTCTGATTTTAAAATGAGATTTCTAATCCGGGAAATTGGGCGCCATTTTAAAAGTAAGGTTTCTGGTTTCGTTTCTGATTTTGTTTCCGTTCCTGATTTAGAAATCAAGATCACGATTATGTTCCTGATTTTGAAATCAAGATTTCGATTACGTTCCTGATTTTGAAATCAAGATTTCGATTACGTTCCTGATTTTGAAATCAAGATTTCAATTATGTTTCTGATTTTGAAATCAGGATTTTGATTCCGCTCCTGATTTCGAAATCAAGATTTTGTTTCCGTTCCTGATTTAGAAATCAAGGTAACGATTATGTTCCTGTTTTCAAAATCAAGATTTTGATTCCGTTTCTGATTTTGAAATCAGGTTTTCGATTCCATTCCTGATTTTGAAATCAAGATTTCGACTGCGTTCCTGATTTTGAAATCAAGAGTTCGATCCCGTTCCTGATTTTGAAATCAAGAGTCCGTTTCCGTTCCTGATTTTGAAATCAAGATTTTGATTATGTTCCTGATTTTGAAATCAATATTTTTTTTTTAATTTCCATTTCTGATTTTGAAATCAAGATTTTTTTATTCCGTTCCTGATTTCGAAATCAAGATTTTGATTCCGTTCCTGATTTCGAAATCAAGGCCACGATCACATTCCTGATTTCGAAATCAAGATTTCGATTCCGTTTCTGATTTTGAAATCAAGATCTTGAATCCGTTTCTGATTTTAAAATGAAATTCTATTTCTGGAAATTTGGCACTATTTTGATTCTGTTTCTGATTTTAAAATCAAGGTTTTGAGTCAATTTCTGATTTTGAAATCAAGATTTCGATTCCGTTCCTGATTTTGAAATCAAGATTTCGATTCCGCTCCTGATTTTGAAATCAAGATTTCGACCATGTTTCTGATTTCGAAACCAAGATTTTGATTCTGTTTCTGATTTTGAAATTAGGATTTTGATTTCATTTCTGATTTTGAAATTAGGATTTCGATTCCATTTCTTATTTTAAAATGAAATTCTATTTCTCGAAATTTGGCACGATTTTGATTCTGTTTCTGATTTTTAAATTAGGATTTAGATTCAGTTTCTGATTTTAAAATGAAGATTTCTGTTCCCTTTCTAATTCTAAAATGATGATTTCGATTCTGATATTGAAACGAAGGTTCCGATTCCGTTTCTGATTTTGAAATGAAGATTTTGATTCTGATTTTTAAATGCAATTTCTATTTCTGAAGACTAGGCACGATTTTTAAAATGAAGGGTTAAACAGCCCGGATGGATAGCGAAGGGTTAAACAGCTGGAAACGAGATTTAATTTCATTTTTTAAAATCAATTTTTGAAAATCTGGCATGATTTTAAAATGTAGATTTTGACTCCGTTCCTGATTTTAAAATGAAGATTTCGATTCTGTTTCTGATTTTAAAATGAGGCTTCTATTTCTGGAAATTGGGCAGTATTTTAAAAGTCAGATTTCAATTCAGTTTCTGATTTTAAAATGGAGATTTCGTTTCAGTTTCTGATTTTGAAATTTAGATTTCGGTTCTGTTTCTGATTTTGAAATTTCGATTTCAGTTCACGTTTCTGATTTTAAAATGAGATTTCTATTTCTGAAGATGTTGCACTATTTTAATATTAAGATTTCGATTCTGTTTATTTTAATGTTTCTATTTCTGAAAATTTATCATAATAAATAATAATCTGAAAATAATAATAATAATAATAATAATAATAATAATAATATATAATAATGTACCTCGTGGGCAGAAATATCAGCCTCCAGCAGCTGGTGTTTCTTCAGTAGGTTATTAACAGACGCCAAGTCTTTCCCATAATCCTCAGAGGCGAGCAGCGCTTCCACCTGGGGGAATAATAATATTAATATTAATAATAATATTAATAATAATGGTTATCTACTTGAGTCTGCCCACGCACCCATTTTCCACAGCCCAAGATAAATTCAATCATTATTAATAATACTAATAATAAGATTTACTTTTTTCTTCCCACAAACCCATTTTCCCCAGCCCGAGATAAATTCAATTATTATTAATAATACTAATAATAAGTTATTTACGTTATTCTTCCCACACACATCCGTTTTCCCCAGCCAGAGATAAATTCAATTAATAATAATACTAATAATAAGTTATTAATTTATTCTTCCCACACACACCCGTTTTCCCCAGCCCGAAAATAATAATAATAATAATAATAATAATAATAATAATAATAATAATATTATAATGGTTCTCTACTCGATTCTGCCCACCCCCCATTTTCTCCCGCCCCGGGACAAATTCAATTAGTATTATTATCATTAATAATAATAAATCATCATAATAATGGTATAAATTGAATGATAAATTCAATTAATATTCTTAATAATATTAATGGTTATCTACTCGATTCTGCCCACCCCCCATTTTCTCACGCCCCTAGACAAATTCAATTAGTATTATTATCATTAATAATAAATAATAATAATAATAATAATAATGGTATAAATTGAATGATATAAATAATAATAATAATATAGATTGAATGATAAATTCAATTAATATTATTAATTAATATTATTAATAATATGAAATTCAATGATAAAATTCAATTAATATTATTAATTAATATGAATGGTTATCTACTTGATTCTGCCCACCCCCCATTTTCTCCCGCCCCGAGACAAATTCAATTAGTATGATTATCATTAATAATAATAAATAATAATAATAATGGTATAAATTGAATGATATAAATAATAATAATAATATAAATTGAATGATAAATTCAATTAATATTATTAATTAATATTATTAATAATATAAAATTCAATGATAAAATTCAATTAATATATTAATTAATATGAATGGTTATCTACTTGATTCTGCCCACCCCCCATTTTCTCCCGCCCCGAGACAAAATCAATTAGTATTATTATCAATAATAATAATAAATAATAAAAATAATGGTATAAATTTAATGATATAAATAATAATAATAATATAAATTGAATGATAAATTCAATTAATATTATTAATTAATATTATTAATAATATAAAATTCAATGATAAAATTCAATTAATATTATTAATTAATATGAATGGTTATCTACTTGATTCTGCCCACCCCCCATTTTCTCCCGCCCCGAGACAAATTCAATTAGTATGATTATCATTAATAATAATAAATCATCATAATAATGGTATAAATTGAATGATAAATTCAATTAATATTATTAATAATATTAATGGATTCTGCCCACCCCCCATTTTCCCTCATCCCGAGACCAATTCAATTAGTATTATCATTAATAATAATAAATAATAATAATAATAATGGTATAAATTGAATGATATAAATAATAATAATAATGGTATAAATTGAATGATAAATTCAATTAATATTCTGAATAATATTAATGGTTATCTACTCGATTCTGCCCACCCCCCATTTTCTCCCACCCCGAGACAAATTCAATTAGTATGATTATCATTAATAATAATAAATAATAATAATAATAATAATAATGGTATAAATTGAATGATAAATTCAATTAATATTCTTAATAATATGAATGGTTCTCTACTTGATTCTGCCCACCCTCCATTTTCTCCCGCCCCGAGACAAATTCAATTAGTATTATTATCATTAATAATAATAAATAATAATAATATTAATGGTTATCTACTCGATTCTGCCCACTCCCCCATTTCCCCCAGCCCGAGATAAATTCAATTAATAATAATAATAATAATAATAATAATAATAATGTTATTTACTTTATTCTTCCCACACATACCCGTTTTCCCCAGCCCGAAAATAATCATCATCATCATCATTAATAATAATAAATAATAATAATGGCTCTCTACTTGATTCTAATAAAATAAAATAAAATAAAAATAATAATAGAATCAGAAATAAATAATTCCCCCCCCCCGATCCGCCTCCTACCTCCGAAAGCCAGAAGTCAAAGTCTTTGATCCCGGTGTTGAAATTCTGTTGCTTATTGGCTTCTTTCAGACGGTGACTCTTCTCCGCCGACTTCCGAACCAGGAACTGCCATTGGTCGGCCAGGGCAGCCAATCGGGCCTGGAGGGAGGAGAGGAGGGCCAGAAGGATTGGTTGAGGGAAACGGGAATCTCTCTCTCGCCCCATAGCTGCCGTTTCCCCCCTTTTTAAAGGGAAATTCCCTTATTAATTAATTAATTAATTGATTAACTATCAATCTTTATTATATTTATTATCTATTCTCTATTATTATCTATTATACTGTAATAGATAATACTGTACTGTATTGATTAATTAGTGTTTTTATGGAGCAGTCAAGTAATTTCGTTGTCCCCTAATAATAATAATAATAATAATTATTATTATTATTATTATTATTATTATCTATTCTCTACCACTTATTTATTATCTACTATAATAGAAAATATTTATTATCTATTATCTACTATCTACTACTTATTTATTATCTACTATAATAGAAAATATTTATTATCTATTCTCTATTATTATCTATTATCTACTACTTATTTATTATCTACTATAATAGAAAATATTTATTATCTATTCTCTATTATTATCTATTCTCTACTACTTATTTATTATCTACTATAATAGAAAATATTTATTATCTATTCTCTATTATTATCTATTCTCTACTACTTATTATCTACTATGATAGAAAATATTTATGATCTATTATCTATTATTATCTATTATCTACTACTTATTTATTATCTACTATAATAGAAAATATTTATTATCGATTATCTATTATCTATTATCGACTACTTATTTATTATCTACTATAATATAAAGTATTTATTATCTATCTATTATTATCTATTATCTATTCTCTACTACTTATTTATTATCTACTATAATAGAAAATATTTATTATCTATTCTCTATTATTATCTATTATCTATTGACTACTTATTTATTATCTACTATAATAGAAAATATTTATTATCTATTCTCTATTATTATCTATTATCTACTACTTATTTATTATCTACTATAATAGAAAATATTTATTATCTATTCTCTATTATTATCTATTATCTATTCTCGACTACTTATTTATTATCTACTATAATAGAAAATATTTATTATCTATTATCTATTATTATCTATTATCTACCACTTATTTATTATCTACTATACTAGAAAATATTTATTATCTATTATCTATTATTATCTATTATCTATTCTCTACTACTTATTTATTATCTACTATAATAGAAAATATTTATTATCTATTCTCTATTATTCTCTATTATCTATTCTCTACTACTAATTTATTATCTACTATAATAGAAAATATTTATTATCTATTCTCTATTATTATCTATTTTCTATTCTCTACTACTTATTTATTATCTACTATAATAGAAAATATTTATTATTGATTAACTATTGGCCTGAACCGAAATTAAATCCAAATGATTTCCGATGTCATCCCCTCCAGTTTCCAAGATACGAAGCTTTGAAATTTCAATAATAATAATAATAATAATAATTTTGGACTGGCCAGATACACAAAAACCCTGTAATAATAATAATAATAATAATAATTATTCTGTTTATTTTAATGTTTCTATTTCTATTAGCTCCGCCCAGGAAGGAGCTACGTCCAATCAGGAGACGCCATTCTCTTCGGAACGCCGTGGGCTTTCATATGACAGGTCACATGACAGGCTTGTCCGCTTTAGGAAATTTGGAAACGAAGATGAACAGAAGCGGATTGGCTAGGCCGGGCTACACATAAACCTCAAGAGCTCCGCCCAGGAAGCAGATATGTCCAAACAGGAAGTGCCAATCACTTCGGAATGACGTGGGCTTTTATATGACAGGTCACATGACAGGCTGGCCTGCTTTTGGGAATTCAGAAACACTAGTAGAAACTAGAATGAAGATGAATGGGAGCAGACAGACCTAGCTACACAAAAATCTCAAAAGCTCCGCCCAGGAAGCGGATACGCCCAAACAGGAAGTATCAATATTTTTGGAAGGACGTGGGCTTTTATATGACAGGTCACATGACAGGCTTGTACGCTTTAGGTAATTCAGGAACAATAGTAGGCCGAGCTACACAAAACCCTCAAAAGCTCCACCCAGGAAGTAGATACATCCAAACAGGAAGTACTAATATTTTCTGAAGGACATGGGCTTTTATATGACAGGTCACAAAAGAGGCTTGTCCGCTTTAGGAAATTTGGGAACACTACTAGAAACTAGGATGAGCAGGAGTGGACAGGCCAGGCTACACAAAAACCTCAAAAGCTCCGCCCAGGAAGGAGACATGTCCAATCAGGAGACGCCATTCTCTTCGGGACGACGAGGGCTTTTATATGACAGGTCACATGACAGGCTTGTCCACTTTAGGAAATTCACAAACAGTACCAGAACTAGGATGAGTGGATTGGCTAGGCCGGACTACACAAAATACCTCAAAAGCTCCGCCCAGGAAGCAGGTATGTCCAAACAGGAAGCGCCAATCTCTTCAGAATGACATGGGCTTTTATATGACAGGTCACATGACAGGCTTGTCCACTTTAGGAAATTCAAGAACACTAGTAGGCCGAGATACACAAAAACCTCAAAAGCTCTGCCCAGGAAGTGGATACGCCCAAACAGGAAGTGCCAATCTCTTTGGAACAACAAGGGCTTTGATATGACAGGTCACACGACAGGCTTGTCCGCTTTAGGAAATTCAGGAAATTTGCCTAGCTCCGCCCAGGAAGCAGATACGTCCAAACAGGAAGTGCCATTCTCTTCAGAATGACGAGGGCTTTTATATGACAGGTCACATGACAGGCTTGTCCACTTTAGGAAATTCAGGAAGCCTAACAGGAGCGGACAGGCCTGGCTACACAAAAACCTCACAAGCTCCGCCCAGGAAGCGGATACGTCCAAACAGGAAGTACCAATCTCTTCAGAATGTGACGAAGGAAGGAGAGGTAGAGAGAGGGAGAGAGAGAAGAGGAGAGACAGAGAGAGAAGGAAGGAAGGAAGGAAGGCAGGAGAGAGAAGGAAGAAGAGAAAAAGAGAGGGAGGGAGAGAGAGAGAGAAGGAAAGAAGGAAGGCGAGAAGGAAGGAGAGAGAGAGAGAGGGAGGGAGAGAGAAGGGGAGAGAGAGAAGAAAGGAAGGAAGGAAGGAAGGAAGGAAGGAAGGAAGGAAGGAAACAGAGGAGCAGGGAAGAGAGAGAGAGAGAAAGAAGGAAGGAAGGAAGGAAGGAGAGATAGAGAGAGGGAGAGAGAGAGAAGAGGAGAGACAGAGAGAGAAGGAAGGAAGGAAGGAAGGAAGGAGAGAGAAGGAAGGAAGGAGAGAAAAAGAGAGGGAGGGAGAGAGAGAGAGAGAGAAGGAAGGAAGAAAGGAGAGAAGGAAGGAGAGAGAGAGAGAGGGAGGGGGAGAGAGAGAGAGAGAGAAGGAAGGAAGGAAGGAAGGAAGGAAGGAAGGAAGGAAACAGGAGCAGGGAAGAGAGAGAGAGAGAAAGAAGGAAGGAAGGAAGGAGAGATAGAGGGAGAGAGAGAGAAGAGGAGAGACAGAGAGAAGGAAGGAAGGAAGGAGAGAGAAGGAAGGAGAGAAAAAGAGGGAGGGAGAGAGAAAGAGAGAGAAGGAAGGAAGGAAGGAAAGAAGGAAGGAGAGAGAGAGAGGGAGAGAGAGAGAAGGGCAGAGAGAGAGAGAAAAAGAAGGAAGGAAGGAAGGAGAGAAGGAAGGAGAGAGAGAGAGGGAGGGAGAGAGAAGGGCAGAGAGAGAGAAAAAGAAGGAAGGAAGGAAGGAGAGAGAGAGAGAGAGAGAGAGAGAGAGAGAGAAGGAAGGAAGGAAGGAAGGAAGGAAGGAAGGAAAGAAGGAAGGAAACAGAGGAGCAGGGAAGAGAGAGAGAGAGGGAGAGAGAGAAAGAAGGAAGGAAGGAAGGAGAGATAGAGAGAGGGAGAGAGAGAGAAGAGGAGAGACAGAGAGAGAAGGAAGGAAGGAAGGAGAGAGAAGGAAGGAAGGAGAGAAAAAGAGAGGGAGGGAGAGAGAGAGAGAAGGAAGGAAGGAGAGAAGGAAGGAGAGAGAGAGAGAGGGAGGCAGAGAGAAGGGCAGAGATAGAGAGAAAAAGAAGGAAGGAAGGAAGGAAGGAGAGAAGGAAGGAGAGAGAGAGGGAGGGAGAGAGAAGGGCAGAGAGAGAGAGAGAAAAAGAAGGAAGGAAGGAAGGAGAGAGAGAGAAAGAGAGAGGGAGAGATAGAAGGAAGGAAGGAAGGAAACAGAGGAGCAGGGAAGAGAGAGGGAGAGAGAGAAAGAAGGAAGGAAGGAAGGAGAGATAGAGAGAGGGAGAGAGAGAGAAGAGGAGAGACAGAGAGAGAAGGAAGGAAGGAAGGAAGGAAGGAAGGAAGGAAGGAAGGAAAGAGAAGGAAGGAAGGAAGAAAGGAGAGAAAAAGAGAGGGAGGGAGAGTGAGAGAGAGAGAGAAGGAAGGAAGGAAGGAGAGAAGGAAGGAGAGAGAGAGAGAGGGAGGGAGAGAGAAGGGCAGAGAGAGAGAAAAAAAGAAGGAAGGAAGGAAGAAGGAAGGAGAGAGGGAGAGAGAAGGGCAGAGAGAGAGAGAGAAAGAAGGAAGGAAGGAAGGAGTGAGAGAGAAAGAGAGAGGGAGAGAGAGAGAGAAGGAAAGAAGGAAGGAAGGAAGGAAGGAAGGAAGGAAGGAAACAGAGGAGCAGGGAAGAGAGAGAGAGAGAAAGAAGGAAGGAGAGAGAAAGAGAGAGGGAGAGAGAGGGAAGGAAGAAAGGAGAGAGAGGGAGAAGGAAGGAAGGAAGGAGAGAGAGAGAGAAGGAAGGAAGGAAGGAAGGAAGGAAGGAGAGATAGAGGGAGAGAGAGAGAAGAGGAGAGACAGAGAGAGAAGGAAGGAAGGAGAGAGAGAAGGAAGGAAAGAGAGAGAAAGAGAGAGGGAGAGAGAGAGAAGGAAGGAAGGAAGGAGAGCTAGAGAGAGGGAGAGAGAGAGAGAGAGAAGAGGAGAGACAGAGAGAGAAGGAAGGAAGGAGAGAGAAGGAAGGAAGGAGAGAAAAAGAGAGGGAGGGAGAGAGAGAGAGAGAGAGAGAGAGAGAAGGAAGGAAGGAAGGAAGGAAGGAGAGAAGGAAGGAGAGAGAGAGAAAGAGAGAGGGAGAGAGAGAAGGAAGGAAGGAAGGAAGGAAGGAAGGAAGGAAGGAAACAGAGGAGCAGGGAAGAGAGAGAGACGCAGAGAGAGAGAGAAGGAAGGAAGGAAGGAAGGAGAGAAGGAAGGACAGAGAGAGAGAGAGGGAGGAAGAGAGAAGGGCAGAGATAGAGAGAAAAAGAAGGAAGGAAGGAAGGAAGGAGAGAAGGAAGGAGAGAGAGAGGGAGAGAGAAGGGCAGAGAGAGAGAGAAAAAGAAGGAAGGAAGGAAGGAGAGAGAGAGAAAGAGAGAGGGAGAGAGAGAGAGAAGGAAGGAAGGAAACAGAGGAGCAGGGAAGACAGAGAGGGAGAGAGAGAAAGAAGGAAGGAAGGAGAAATAGAGAGAGGGAGAGAGAGAGAAGAGGAGAGACAGAGAGAGAAGGAAGGAAGGAAGGAAGGAAGGAAGGAAGGAGAGAAAAAGAGAGGGAGGGAGAGAGAGAGAGAGGGAAGGAAGGAAGGAAGGAGAGGAGGAAGGAGAGAGAGAGAGGGAGGGAGAGAGAAGGGCAGAGAGAGAGAGAGAAAAAGAAGGAAGGAAGGAAGGAGAGAGAGGGAGGGAGGGAGAGAGAAGGGCAGAGAGAGAGAGAGAAAGAAGGAAGGAAGGAAGGAGAGAGAGAGAAAGAGAGAGGGAAAGAGAGAGAGAAGGAAGGAAGGAAAGAAGGAAGGAAGGAAGGAAGGAAGGAAGGAAGGAAACAGAGGAGCAGGGAAGAGAGAGAGAGGGAGAGAGAGAAAGAAGGAAGGAGAGAGAAAGAGAGCGGGAGAGATAGAGACGGAAGGAAGGAAGGAGAGGGAGAGAGAGGAAGAGAAGGAACGCCCACACAGGAAGTACCATTCTCTTCGAAACGACAAGGGCTTTTCTATGACAGGTCACATGATGGGCTTGTCCACTTTAGGAAATTCAGGAAATTTGCCTAGCTCCGCCCAGGAAGCAGATACGTTCAAACAGGAAGTACCATTCTCTTCAGAATGATGAGGGCTTTTCTATGACAGGTCACATGACAGGCTTGTCCACTTTAGGAAAGTCAGGATATTTGCTATGGGAGAGAAGTGGACCGACCTGGCTACACAAAAACCCCAAAAGCACCGCCCAGGAAGCAGATACGCCCAATCAGGAAGTACCGATCTCTTCGGAACGCCGCGGGCTTTTCTATGACAGGTCACATGACAGGCTGCCAACCCACCTTGACGGCGTCCTCGCTCCCGGCGCAAGCCCCGCGCTCGATGAGGGAGTTGCCGACGTCAATGACGCCCCGGATCCGGTCGGCATTGGCCTGGAGTTCCGCCTCGAAAGCCTGGTGTTTCTGGTGCTTGCTCTGGAAAAATGGGGGGAAAGGGTGTAAAAATGGGCAAAACGGTAAAAAAAAAGGATAAATAAATGAATGGGTCAATAAATAAATGAATGGGTTAATAATGGGGGGAAATAGGTTCACAAGTAGGCCGATCAATCAATCAATAGGTCAATAGTCAATAAATAAATGAATGGGTTAATAATTGGGGGGGGAAATAGGTTCACAAGTAGGCCAATCAATCAATCAATAGGTCAATAGTCAATAAATAAATGAATGGGTTAATAATGGGGGGGGGAATAGGTTCACAATAGGCCAATCAATCAATCAATCAATCGGTCAATAGTCAATAAATGAATTAATGGGTTAATAATGGGGGGGAAATAGGTTCACAAGTAGGCCAATCAATCAATCAATGGGTCAATAGTCAATAAATAAATGAATGGGTTAATAATGGGGGGGAAATAGGTTCACAAGTAGGCCAATCAATCAATCAATAGGTCAATAGTCAATAAATGAATGAATGGGTTAATAATGGGGGGGAAATAGGTTCACAAGTAGGCCAATCAATCAATCAATAGGTCAATAGTCAATAAATAAATGAATGGGTTAATAATGGGGGGAAATAGGTTCACAAGTAGGCCAATCAATCAATCAATAGGTCAATAGTCAATAAATAAATGAATGGATTAATAATGGGGGGGAAATAGGTTCACAAGTAGGCCAATCAATCAATCAATGGGTCAATAGTCAATAAATAAATGAATGGGTTAATAATGGGGGGGAAATAGGTTCACAAGTAGGCCAATCAATCAATCAATAGGTCAATAGTCAATCAATGAATGAATGGGTTAATAATAGGGGGGGAAATAGGTTCACAAGTAGGCCAATCAATCAATCAATGGGTCAATAGTCAATAAATAAATGAATGGGTTAATAATGGGGGGGAAATAGGTTCACAAGTAGGCCAATCAATCAATCAATAGGTCAATAGTCAATAAATGAATAGGTTAATAAATAAGTAAGTAAATGGGTGGAGCAATGAAAAAATAGATTGATAAATCATAAAAAAGTGAGTAAGTAAAAGAGGAATAAATCGGTCGATAAATAAATAAACAGCTTAATAAATAAATAGGTTAATTTGAAAAAAGATCAATAGATTAATGAATTAAATCAATAGTCAAGAGATGAACAAATAAAAAATAGACAGATCGCAAAATAAAAAATAGAGAAGTTGATAAGTAAATAATAAATAGGAATATAAAAAAAATGAAGAAATAGGTCGACGAATAAATAGGTGAACAAATCAATAGTCCATCAATGAACAGATGAATAAAATAATAAATAGGTCAATAGTCAATAAATGAATAGGTTAATCAATAAGTAAGTAAATAGGCGGAGCAATGAAAAAATAGATTGATAAATCGTAAAAAAGTGAGTAAGTAAAAGAGGAAGAAATAGGTCGATAAATAAATAAGTAGCTTAATAAATAAATAGGTTAATTTAAAAAAGATCAATAGATTAATGAATTAAATCAATAGATGAACAAATAAAAAATAGACAGATCGCGGAATAAAAAATAGAGAGGTTGATAAGTAAATAATAAATAGGAATATAAAAAAAATGAAGAAATAGGTCGACGAATAAATAGGTGAACAAATCAATAGTCCATCAATGAATAGATGAATAAAATAATAAATAGGTCAATAGTCAATAAATGAATAGGTTAATCAATAAATAAGTAAATAGGTGGAGCAATGAAAAAATAGATTGATAAATCGTACAAAAGTGAGTAAGTAAAAGAGGAATAAATAGGTCGATAAATAAATAAACAGCTTAATAAATAAATAGGTTAATTTAAAAAAAGATCAATAGATTAATGAATTAAATCAATAGATGAACAAATAAAAAATAAACAGACAGATCGCTGAATAAAAAATAGAGAGGTTGATAAGTAAATAATAAATAGGAATATAAAAAAATGAACAAATAGGTCGACGAATAAATAGGTGAACAAATCAATAGTCCATCAATGAATAGATGAGTAAAAGAATAGATAAATAGGTCGATAAATAAGAAATAAATAGGAATATAAAAAAATGAACAAATAGGTCGATGAATAAATAGGTGAACAAATCAATAGTCCATCAATGAATGGATGAGTAATAATAAATAATAAATATTTATTATTTATAAATATATAAATATTTATTATTTATAATAAATAAATAGGCCGATAAATAAAAAATAAATAGGAATATTAAAAAATGAACAAATAGGTCGATGAATAAATAGCTGAACAAATCATCAATGAATAGACGAGTAAAATAATAAATAAATAGGTCGATAAATAAAAAATAAATAGGAATATTTAAAAAATGAGCAAATAGGTCGACGAATAAATAGGTGAACAAATCAATGAATGGATAAATAAAAGAATAAATAAATAGGTCGATAAATAAAAAATAAATAGGAATATAAAAAAATGAACAAATAGGTCGACGAATAAATAGGTGAAGAAATCAACAGTCCATCAATGAATGGATAAGTAAAATAATAGATAAATAGGTCGATATATAAAAAATAAATAGGAATATAGAAAAATGAACAAATAAATAGGTGAACAAATCAACAGTCCATCAATGAATGGATGAGTAAAATAATAAATAAATAGGTCGATAAATAAAAGATAAATAGGAATACAAAAAAATGAACAAATAAATAGGTGAACAAATCAACAGTCCATCAATTAATAGATGAATAAAATAATAAATAAATAGGTCGATAAATAAAAAATAAATAGGAATATAAGAAAATGCACAAATAGGTCGACGAATAAATAGGTGAACAAATCAATGAATGGATGAATAAAAGAATAAATAAATAGGTCGATAAATAAAAAATGAATAGGAATATTAAAAAATGAGCAAATAGGTCGACGAATAAATAGGTGAACAAATCAATGAATGGATGAATAAAATAATAGATAAATAGGTCGATAAATAAGAAATAAATAGGTTGATGAATAAAAAAAAATAGGTTGATCAATAATAAACGGCTTAATCAATAAATAGGTTAATTTTAAAAAAAGATCAATAGATTAATGAATAAAAATAGGTTGATAAATAAGCAAAAGGTTAATAAACCAAGATCGGTTAATAAATAAAAACGTTAATAAATGAATAATAGGCTAATGTGTTTATATATAAAAACCACACAGACAAAGATGAGGATAGACGAGCGAACGGGGGAAACAATAAAAGAATAAAAGAATTGGAAATAAGAAGAATAAGAATAAAAGAATAAAGAAGAAATAAGAATAAAACAAGAAATAAGAAATAAGAATAAATAAATAAACGAGAATGAGAAGAAGAAGAAGAAGAAGAAGAAGAAGAAAAGAATAAAGAAAAAGAAGAAGAAAAGAAGTAAGAATAAAAGAATCGGAAATAAGGAGAATAAGAATAAAAGAATAAAGAATAAATAAGAATAAAACAATAAATAAGAAATAAGAATAAATAAAACGAGAATGAGAAGAAGAAGAAGAAGAAGAAGAAGAAGAAGAAGAAAAGAATAAAGAAAAAGAAGAAGAAAAGAAGTAAGAATAAAAGAATCGGAAATAAGGAGAATAAGAATAAAAGAATAAAGAATAAATAAGAATAAAACAATAAATAAGAAATAAGAATAAATAAAACGAGAATGAGAAGAAGAAGAAGAAGAAGAAGAAGAAAAGAATAAAGAAAAAGAAGAAGAAAAGAAGTAAGAATAAAAGAATCGGAAATAAGAAGAATAAGAATAAAAGAATAAAGAAGAAATAAGAATAAAACAAGAAATAAGAAATAAGAATAAATAAATAAACGAGAATGAGAAGAAGAAGAAGAAGAAGAGAATAAAGAAAAAGAAGAAGAAGAAAATAAAGAAAAGAAGAAGAAAAGAATAAAGAAGAAGAAGAAAATAATAAAGAAAAAGAAGAAGAAGAAAAGAATAAAGAAGAAGAAAAAAGAATAAAGAAGAAGAAGAAAAGAATAAAGAAGAAGAAAAGAATAAAGAAAAAGAAGAAGAAGAAGAAAAGAATAAAGAAAAAGAAGAAGAAAAGAATAAATAAGAAGAAGAAGAAGAATAGGAATGTAAGAATTGGAAATAATAAGAATAAGAATAAAATAAGAAATAAGAATAAAAGAATTGGAAATAAGAATAAGAATAAAAGAATAAAGAATAAATAGGAATAAAAGAATCGAAAATAATAAAATAAGAAATAGGAAATAAGAATAAAAGAATTGGAAATAAGAAGAATAAGCATAAAAGAATAAATGATAAATAAGAACAAAAGAATCGGAAATAATAAAATAAGAAATAAGAATAAAAGAATCGGAAATAATCAGAATAAAATAAGAAATGATAAATGAGAATAAGATAATAAATAAGAATAAAAGAATCGGAAATAATAAGAATAAAATAAGTAAGAATAAAAGAATCAGAATAAAATAAGAAATGATAAATGAGAATAAGATAATAAATAAGAAGAAAAGAATCGGAAATAATAAGAAGAATAAAGAATAAATAAGAAGAAAAGAATCGGAAATAATAAGAATAAAATAAGAAGTAAGAATAAAAGAATCGGAAATAAGAAGAATAAGAATAAAAGAATTGAAAATAAGAAGAATAAAAAGAATAAATAAGAATAAAAAGAATAAATAATAATAGAATAAATAAATAAAAATAATAAGATTAAAAGAACAAATAAGAAATAAGAACAAGAATAAAAGAATAATAAATAATAAAAATAATAAGAATAAATGAATAAATCATTAAGAATAAGAATAAGAATAAAACAATAAATCAGAAATAAGAATAAATAAATAAGTAAACGAGAATGAGAAGAAGAAGAAGAAAAGAATAAAGAAAAAGAAGAAGAAAATAATAAAGAAAAAGAAGAAGAAAAGAATAAAGAAAAAGAAGAAAAGAATAAAGAAGAAGAAAAAGAAGAAAAAATAAAGAAAAAGAATAAGAAAAAATAAAGAAAAAGAAGAAAAAATAAAGAAAAAGAAGAAAAGAATAAAGAAAAAGAATAATAAAGAAAAAGAAGAAGAAAAGAATAAAGAAGAAAAGAATAAAGAAAAAGAAGAAAAAATAAAGAAAAAGAAGAAAAGAATAAAGAAGAAGAAGAAGAAGAAGAAGAAGAAGAAGAAGAAGAAGAAGAAAATAAAGAAAAAGAAGAAGAAAAGAATAAAGAAAAAGAAGAAAAGAATAAAGAAAAAGAAGAAGAAAAGAAAAAGAAAAAGAAGAAGAAAAGAATAAAGAAAAAGAAGAAGAAGAAAAGAATAAAGAAGAAGAAGAAGAAGAAAAGAACAGAAATAAGAAATAAAAAGAAGAAGAAGAAGAAGAAGAGTAAGAATAGAATCGGAAAGAAAAGCCGCACAAATAACAGAAAGACTTACCAGGAGCTTGGAAAGCTGGAAAGAGCGAGGGAAAGAAGAAAAGAAGAGAGAGAGGTCAGGATCCGGTGCTCGGGATCCGTTAATCCGGTGGGGGGGTGGGAGAAACGGAGCCCTGCTTTCGGGTTGGTCGGGATCCGGCGGGGAAGGGATCTGGTGGAATGGGGAGAAACGGAGTCCGCTTTCTGGTTGGCTGGGAGCGGAAAGGGATCCGGCGGGGGAGGGATCTGGCAGGGAAGGGATCCAGCAGGAGCGAACGGGAAGAGATCCGACAGGAAAGGGATCTGGTGGAATGGGGAGAAACGGAGCCCGCTTTCGGGTTGGCCGGGAGGGGAAAGGGATCCGGCGGGAGAGGGATGCGGTGGGGAAGGGATCTGGCGGGGAAGGGATCCAGCGGGAGCGAACGGGAAGAGATCCGACAGGAAAGGGATCTGGTGGAATGGGGAGAAACGGAGCCCGCTTTCTGGTGGGCCGGGAGGGGAAAGGGATCCAGCGAGAGAGGGATGCGGTGGGGGAGGGATCTGGCGGGGAAGGGATCCAGCGGGAGCGAACGGGAAGGGATCCGGCAGGAAAGGGATCTGGTGGAATGGGGAGAAACGAAGCCCGCTTTCTGGTGGGCCGGGAGCGGAAAGGGATCCGGCGGGGGAGGGATGCGGCGGGGAAGGGATCTGGCGGGGAAGGGATCCAGCGGGAGCGAACGGGAAGAGATCTGACAGGAAAGGGATCTGGTGGAATGGGGCGAAACGGAGCCCGCTTTCTGGTGGGGCGGGAGGGGAAAGGGATCCAGCGGGAGAGGGATGCGGCGGGGAAAGGATCTGGCGGGGAAGGGATCCAGCGGGAGCAAACGGGAAGAGATCCGACAGGAAAGGGATCTGGTGGAATGGGGAGAAACGGAGCCCGCTTTCTGGTGGGCCGGGAGCGGAAAGGGATCTGGCGGGAGAGGGATGCGGCGGGGAAGGGATCTGGCAGGGAAGGGATCCAGCGGGAGCGAACGGGAAGAGATCTGACAGGAAAGGGATCTGGTGGAATGGGGAGAAACGGAGCCCTGCTTTCGGGTTGGTCGGGAGCGGAAAGGGATCCGGCGGGGGAGGGATGCGGTGGGGGAGTGATCCGGCAGGAAAGGGATCTGGTGGAACGGGGAGAAACGGAGCCCGCTTTCTGGTTGGCCGGGAGCGGAAAGGGATCCAGCGGGGGAGGGATACGGTGGGGAAGGGATCTGGTGGAATGGGGAGAAACGGAGCCCGCTTTCTGGTTGGCCGGGAGCGGAAAGGGATCCGGCGGGAGAGGGATGCGGCGGGGAAGGGATCCGGCAGGAAAGGGATCCAGCGGGAGCGAACGGGAAGAAACAGAGCCCGCTTTCTGGTTGGCCGGGAGGGGAAAGGGATCCAGCGGGAGAGGGATGCGGCGGGGAAGGGATCCCGGGGGATTCCCTTAGGGGAGTCGGGATCGGGCTGACCCGGGACGGGTCCCTTTCTGGATCTCCGGCGGATCAGCAAGCGGATCCATCCCTCTGGGCCGATCCGTGTGGGTCGCACAAGCGGGCAGAGAGCGGGTAGATCCAGTCGAGGGGATCTGGTCCATGGGATCTGATCCCGATGGATCTGGTCCAGGGCATCCGGTCTGGGGGATCCGATCCCAAGGGATATGGTCTAGGGGGATCTGGTCCCGAGAGATCCGGTCTGCATTTCCTGGGGCAGAAATAACCTCACATACAACCATCCAATCATCCTATTAATCGTCTAGTAATCCTCTAGTAATCCTCTAATAATCCTCTAATAATCCTCTAATAATCCTGCAATAATCCAACAATAACCTCACATACAACCATCCAATCATCCTAATAATCCTCTAATAATCCTCTAATAATCCAACAATAATCCAACAATAATCCAACAATAACCTCACATACAACCATCCAATTATCCTATTAATCCTCTAGTAATCCTCTAGTAATCCTCTAGTAATCCTCTAATAATCCTCTAATAATCCAACAATAACCTCACATACAACCATCCAATCATCCTATTAATCCTCTAATAATCCTCTAATAATCCTGCAATAATCCAACAATAACCTGACATACAACCATCTAATCATCCTATTAATCCTCTAGTAATCCTCTAGTAATCCTCTAATAATCCTCTAATAATCCAACAATAACCTCACATACAAACATCCAATCATCCTATTAATCCTCTAGTAATCCTCTAGTAATCCTCTAATAATCCTCTAATAATCCAACAATAACCTCACATCCAACCATCTAATCGCCCTAATAACCCTCTAATAACCGCCTAATAATCCCTCCTTCTCAGGATCCCTCACCTGGATGTTGGTGGGATCCTTGTAGGATTCTCACCATCCTAATAATCCTCTAATAATCCCCTAATAATCCTCTAATAATCCAACAATAACCTCACATACAACCATCCAATCATCCTATTAATCCTCTAATAATCCTCTAATAATCCTCTAATAATCCAACAATAACCTCACATACAACCATCCAATCATCCTAATAATCCTCTAATAATCCTCTAATAATCCAACAATAACCTCACATCCAACCATCTAATCGTCCTAATAATCCTCTAATAATCCTGTAATTAATAATCCAACAATAACCTCACATACAACCATCCAATCATCCTAATAATCCTCTAATAATCCTCTAGTAATCCTCTAATAATCCAACAATAACCTCACATCCAACCATCTAATCGTCCTAATAATCCTCTAATAATTATCTAATAATCCAACAATAACCTCACATCCAACCATCTAATCGTCCTAATAACCCTCTAATAATCGCCTAATAATCCCTCCTTCTCAGGATCCCTCACCTGGATGTTGGTGGGATCCTTGTAGGATTCTCATCACCCTAATAATCTTCTAATAATCCTCTAATAATCCTCTAATAATCCAACAATAACCTCACATACAACCTTCCAATCATCCTAATAATCCTCTAATAATCCTCTAATAATCCTGCAATAATCCAACAATAACCTCACATCCAACCATCCAATCGTCCTAATAATCCTCTAATAATCCTCTAATAATCCTGTAATAATCCAACAATAACCTCACATACGACCATCCAATCATCCTATTAATCCTCTAATAATCCTCTAATAATCCAACAATAACCTCACATCCAACCATCTAATCGTCCTAATAATCCTCTAATAATCCTCTAATAATCCAACAATAACCTCACATCCAACCATCTAATCGTCCTAATAACCCTCTAATAATCGCCTAATAATCCAACAATAACCTCACATACAACCATCCAATCGTCCTATTAATCCTCTAATAATCCTCTAATAATCCAACAATAACCTCACATACAACCATCCAATCATCCTATTAATCCTCTAATAATCTTCTAATAATCCTCTAATAATCCAACAATAACCTCACATCCAACCATCTAATCGTCCTAATAACCCTCTAATAATCGCCTAATAATCCCTCCTTCTCAGGATCCCTCACCTGGATGTTGGTCGGATCCTTGTAGGATTCTCACCATCCTATTAATCCTCTAATAATCCCCTAATAATCCTCTAATAATCCAACAATAACCTCCCATCCAACCATCTAATCGTCCTAATAACCCTCTAATAACTGCCTAATAATCCCTCCTTCTCAGGATTCCTCACCTGGATGTTGGTGGGATCCTTCTAGGATTCTCGTCATCCTAATAATCCTCTAATAATCCCCTAATAATCCAACAATAACCTCACATACAGCCATCCAATCATCCTATTAATCCTGTAGTAATCCTCTAGTAATCTTCTAATAATCCTCTAATAATCCAACAATAACCTCACATCCAACCATCTGATCGTCCTATTAACCCTCTAATAACCGCCTAATAATCCCTCCTTCTCCGGATCCCTCACCTGGATGTTGGTGGGATCCTTGTAGGACTCGTCGCTGGCGGTCTGAAGCTTCTCGCTGATCCAGGCCTCGATCTCGTCGACGTCGCGGCTGAACTGCTGGAGGGTCTGGGACTCGCCCAGCTTGGAGCGTTTCTCAATCATCTGGGCCTTCAGGCGGCGCCACCTAGGGGGCGGGAAGAACAAGAACAATAAAAATAACTATTATTATTATTATTATTATTATTATTTCCGCTTCCCGATCATCTGGGGGGCGGGAAGGACCATATAATAAGAATTAATAAGAATAATAAAAAATAGAATAATAAAAATAATGTAATAAGAATATATAATAATAATAATAACAATAATATAATTACTACTACTACTAATAAGAATATATAATAAGAATATATAATAAATATAATAATATAATATTACTACTACTACTACTAATAATAATAATGTATTTTTATTATAATAAATATAAGAAGAATACATAATAAGAATAAGAATACGATATAATATTACTAGTACTTCTAATATATAATAAGAATATATAATAATAATAATAATAATAACAACAATAATATAATTACTACTACTACTAATAAGAATATATAATAAATATAATATATTACTACTACTACTACTACTAATAATGTATTTTTATTATAATAAATATAAGAATACATAATAAGAATAAGAATACAATATATTACTACTACTAATATATAATAATAATATCAACAACAACATAATTACTACTACTACTAATAGTAATAAAATAATTCACCAACAATATAATTACTACTACTACTAATAAAAATAATAAAATAATTCACCCAACAACAACAATATAATTACTACTACTAATAAAAATAATAAAATAATTCACCCAACAACAACAATATAATTACTACTACTAATAAAAAATAATAAAATAATTCACCCAGATCTCTTGCACGCATCCTCCCTCCCCAGAGGTAAAAATAAATCCAGATTTTTTCCACTGACCTGTCCAGAACTTCGTTACGCCGATTGGCGACGACTCCTTTGGCGTAGTGGTCGGCCGAAATCAGCTGTTCGGCAAACGACTGCAGAGCGGCAATTTTTTCCTCCTGGACGGGAAAAAGGAAGAAAGAATGAAAAATTCAGATTAAATTTTAAAAAATAATAGGATAGAATAAAAAAGCAAAATAAAAAATAGAATAAAGTAAAATAAAAAGTAAAATAAAAAATAGAATAAAGTAAAATAAAAAGTAAAATAAAAAATAGAATAGAATAGAATAATAAAATGAAATGAAAAAATAGAATAGAATAGAATAATAAAATAAATTAAATTAAATTTAAAAAAATAATAGGATAGAATAGAATAGAATAGAATAGAAAATAAGAAAATAGAATAGAAGAAGAAAAGAAAAAAGCAACCCAAAGGACGGAGTCCGAGAAATCCAATCGATCCAGAGAAAAAGTGGATTTAAATCCGCTTCCCGCTGTCGACCGCCTCACCTGGACGTTGATCGCCTTGTCAAAATCCTTGTGTTAGAATAGAATAAAAAATAAAAAATAGAATAGAATAGAGTAGAATAATAAAATGAAATGAAAAAATAGAACAGAATAATAAATTAAATTAAATTAAATTAAAAAATAGGATAGAATAAAAAAGCAAAATAAAAAGTAGAAGTAAAATAAAAAGTAAAATAAAAAATAGAATAGAATAGAATAATAAAATGAAATGAAAAAATAGAATAGAATAGAACAGAATAGAATAGAATAATAAAATAAATTAAATTAAATTTTAAAAAAAATAGGATAGAATAAAAAATTAAAAATAGAATAGAATAGAATAATAAAATAAATTAAATTAAATTTAAAAAAATAATAGGATAAAAAATTAAAAATAGAATAGAATAGAATAATAAAATAAATTAAATGAAATTAAAAAAAATAATAGGATAGAATAAAAAATTAAAAATAGAATAGAATAGAATAGAATAGAATAGAAAATAAGAAAATAGAATAGAAGAAGAAAAGAAAAAAGCAACCCAAAGGAAGGAGTCCGAGAAATCCAATCGATCCCGAGAAGAAGTGGATTGAAATCCGCTTCCCGCCGCCGACTGCCTCACCTGGACGTTGATCGCTTTGTCAAAATCCTCGTGTTAGAATAGAATAAAAAATAAAAAATAGAATAGAATAAAAAATAAAAAATAAAAAATAGAATAGAATAGAATAGAATAGAAAATAAGAAAATAAAATAGAAAATAGAATAGAATAGAATAATAAAATGAAATGAAAAAATACAATAGAATAGAATAATAAAATAAATTAAATTAAATTAAACAAAAATAGGATAGAAGAAAAAATTAAAAATAGAATAGAATAGAATAGAAAATAAGAAAATAGAATAGAAGAATAGAAAATAAGAAAATAGAATAGAAGAAAATAGAAAATAAAAGAAAAAAGCAATCCAAAGGAAGGAGTCCGAGAAATCCAATCGATCCCAAGAAAAAGTGGATCGAAATCCGCTTCCCGCCGCCGACCGCCTCACCTGGACGTTGATCGCCTTGTCGAAATCCTCGTGTTTCTTGATCAGCGCTTCCACGCTGTCCAGCGAATCGCCTTTGTCCTCCGTGTTGAGGAAGGCCTCCCGGGCCGCCATCCAGTTCTCCGCCTGCTCACAGTCCCGGTGGAAGAGCTGTGGGGCAGAGGTTAGGGGTCAGAGCTCTCCGACCCACGGCAGACCAGGGACTTCCTGTCTGGACAGGAAACGGGGTCCGGGTAGCGGGTTCGGGGCTGTCCCCCCTTGTTGGCCATGCAGATCCCTCTCTGCCCCCCAAGGAGGGGACCCTAGATGGTTCCAGGCGGTGCCCCCTGTGTACGACCCCCATCTGACCCCCAAGTGCCCCACGTGGGGGACCCTAGATGGTTCCAGGCGGTGCCCCCTGGAACCGCCATCCAGTTCTCCGCCTGCTCACAGTCCCGGTGGAAGAGCTGTGGGGCAGAGGTTAGGGGTCAGAGCTCTCCGACATACTATTACTATACTATACTATACTATACTATACTATACTATACTATACTATACATTATAAATAGTATACTATAAATTATACATAGTGTATATACTATACTATGCTATACTATACTATACTATACTATACTGTACTATACTATACTATACTATACTATAAATTATATATACTATACTATACTATACACTATACCATACTATACATTATATATAGTATACTAAAACTTATATATACTATACTATACTATACTATACTATACTATACTATACTATAAATTATAAATAGTATACTATAAATTATACATAGTATATATACTATACTATACTATACTATACTATACTATACTATAAATTATATATACTATACTATACTATACTATACTATACTATACTATACTATACTATACATTATATATAGTATACTAAAACTTATATATACTATACTATACTATACTATACTATACTATACTATACTATATAAATAGTATACTATAAATTATACTATAAATTATACATAGTATATATACTATACTATACTATACTATACTATACTATACTATACTATGCTTCACTATACATTATAAATAGTATACTATAAATTATACATAGTGTATATACTATACTATACTATACTATACATTATAAATAGTATACTATAAATTATATAGTATAATTACTATACTATACTATACTATACTATACTATACTATACTATACATTATATATAGTATACTAAAACTTATATATACTATACTATACTATACTATACTATACTATACTATACTATAAATTATAAATAGTATACTATAAATTATACTATAAATTATACATAGTATATATACTATACTATACTATACCATACTATACTATACTATACTATACTATACTATACATTATAAATAGTATACTATAAATTATACATAGTATATATACTATACTATAAATTATATATACTATACTATACTATACTATACTATGCTATGCTATACTATATACTATACATTATATATAGTATACTAAAACTTATATATACTATACTTTACTAATACTATACTATACTATACTATACTATACTATACTATACTATACTATACTATACTATACATAATATATAGTATACTAAAACTTATCTATAGTATATATAGTACACTATAACTATACTATACTCTAGCAAGCTCCTCCCCTGGGGAAGTCCCATTTGCCTAGCCCCGCCTCCGGGAAAAGAGGCCCCGCCTCTGGGGAAGGAAGCCCCGCCCCCGGAAGGGACCAATCACCTGCAGCTCCAGGCACTGGTCCAGCATCATCCGGCGCTGGACCCAGGCTTTCTCCAGGTCGGCCCTCTGCTGGTCGAGGACCCCTAACTTCTCCTCGATTTCCGGGCTGGCGTAATGGCCGCGGGCCAATAGGAGCTGGCCAAACTGTTCAAAGGCCTGGAAGGTTCCGGAACGGGCGTCGATTTCGGTGCGGTGCTCCTGGGGGGGGGCAAAGAGAAATGGAATGAAAAATTAAATTAAATTAAATTAAATTAAATTAAATATTAAATTAAATTAAATTAAATTTAAAATTAAATTAAATTTAAAATGAAATTTAAAATTTAAAATGAAATGAAATCAAAATTAAAAAAATTAAAATTAAATTAAATTGAAAATTAAATTAAAAATTTAAAATGAAATGAAATCAAAATTTAAAAAATTTAAAATTTAAAATTTAAATTTGCGGTGCTCCTAGGGGGTAAATTGAAAAGGGTAAAGTGAAATGAAATGAAATTAGATTAAATGAAAAATGAAATGAAATGAAATGAAATTTAAAATTAAAAATGAAATCAAATTAAATTTAAAATTAATAATTAAATGAAATCAAAATTTAAAAAATTTAAAATTAAATTAAATTTAAAGTTTAAAATGAAATTTAAAATTTAAAATGAAATGAAATCAACATTTAAAAAATGTAAAATTTAAATTTACGGTGCTCCTAGGGGGTAAAGTGAAATGAAATTAAATGAGATTAAATTAAAAATTAAATTAAATTACATTAAATTAAATTCAAGAAGCTCAAAGGCCTGGAAGGTTCTGGAACGAAATTATAATCCTGACTATTAATAATTGAATGATTGTTACGTAACAATTTAATCACGATTCCGTAATAATTTAACAATGATCATGTCATAATTTGACAATGATGTAATAATTATGAAAAATAATAATTCAATAATGACGTACTTGGTGCCTCTCCAGCAACGCTTCCGCCCCGGTCACGTCTTTCGCTAATTCGTCGGAGGAAACGAGTCCGCGGATCCCGTTGATCCAAGACATCAGATCCCTGCGGAATAATATATAGTAATATAGCAATATATAATGTATAATAATAGAATAGAAAATAGAATAAATAAGAATAATAATAAGATATAATATTATTATTATTATTATTACTATAATATATAATAATATATAGTAGTATAACAATATATAATGTATAATAATAGACTAGAGAATAGAATAAATAAGAATAATAATAAGATATAATATTATTATTATTACTATAATATATAATAATATATAGTAGTATAACAATATATAATGTATAATAATAATAATAGAATAGAAAATAATAGAATAGAATAACAATAACAATAACAATAATAATAATAATAATAATAATAATAATAATAATAATAATAATAATTCTACCCCATCCATCTGGCTGGCTTTCAATAATAATAATAATAATAATAATAATAATAATAATAATGGGGCGGAAAAAGATAGTAAAAAAAAAAAGGAGGGAAAGAAGGGAGGAAAGGAGGAGGGAAGGAAGGAAGGAAGGAAGGAAGGAAGGGTAGAAAGAAGGAAGGAAGGAGGGAGGGAAGGAAGGAAGGAGGGAGGGAAGGAAGGAGGGAGGGAGGGAAGGAAGGAAGGAAGGAAGGAGGGAGAGAGGGAGGGAGGGAAGGAAGGAAGGAAGGAGGGAGGGAGGAAGGAAGGAAGGAAGGAAGGAAGGAAGGAAGGAAGGAAGGAAGGAGAGAGGGAGGGAGGGAAGGAAGGAAGGAAGGAGGGAGAGGAGGGAAGGAAGGAAGGAAGGAAGGAAGGAAGGAAGGAAGGAAGGAAGGAGGGAAGGAAGGAAGGAAGAAAGAAAGGAAGAAGAGAGGGAGGAAGGAGGGAAGGAAGGAAGGAAGGAAGGGAGAGAGGAAGGAGGGAAGGAAGGAAGGAAGGAGGGAGGGAGGAGAGAGGGAGGAAGGAAGGAGGAAAGGAAGGAAGAAGGAAGGAAGGAAGGAAGGAGGAAGGAAGGAGGAAGGAAGGGTGGAAGGAGGGAAGGAAGGAAGGAAGGAAGGAAGGAAGGAGGGAAGGAAAGAAGGACGGAAGAAAAGAAGGCAGGAAACAGGTGCAGGGAAGGAAGGAAGGAAGGAGGGAAAGAGGAGCAGGGAAGGATGGAAGGAAACGGGAGCAGATTCCGGCGGAACCTACCGGAAGTTGCCCAGGAAGCGCTGGAGGTCTCCTTCCTTCCTTCCCTCCCTCCTTCCTTCTCTCCTTCCTTCCCTCCTCCTTCCCACCCTTCCTTCCTTCCTTCCTTCATTCCGTCCTTCCTTCCTTCCTTCCTTCCCTCCTCCTTCCCACCCTTTTCCTTCCCTCCTTCCCTCCCTCCTTCCTTTCTTTCTTCCCTCCACCTTCCCTTCCTTCCCTCCTTCCTTCCTTCCTTCTTTCCTTCCCTCCTCCTCCCCTTCCTTCCTTCCCTCCTTGCTTCCTTCCTTCTTTCCTTCCCTCCTCCTTCCCTTCCTTCCCTCCTTCCTTTCTTCCCTCCTTCTCTCCTTCCTTCCTTCCTTCCCTCCTTCTTCCCTTCCTTCCTTCCCTCCCTCCTCCTTCCCTTCCTTCCCTCCTTCCTTCCCTCCTTCCTTCTCTCCTTCCTTCCTTCCTTCCCTCCTCCTTCCCTTCCTTCCTTCCTTCCCTCCCTCCCTCCTCCTTCCCTTCCTTCCCTCCTTCCTTCCTTCTCTCCTTCCTTCCTTCTCTCCTTCCTTCCTTCCTTCCTTCCTTCCTTCCCTCCCTCCCTTCCTTCCCTCCCTCCCTCCTTCCTTCCCTCCTCCCTCCCTCCCTCCCTTCCTTCGTTTCCTCCCTCCCTTCCTTCTTCCTTCCGGTGAACCTACTGAAAGTCTCCCAGGAAGCGCTGGAGGTCTTCTTCCTTCCTTCCTTCCTTCTCTCCTTCTTTCCTTCCTTCCCTCCCTCCTTCTCTGCTTCCTTCCTTCCTCCCTCCTTTCCTTCCTTTTTCCTTTGTCCACCTTCCTTCCTTCCTTCTCTTCTCCCTCGCTCTATTTCTCCTTCCTTCCTTCCTTCCTTCCTTCCTTCCTTCCTTCCCTCCCTCCTTCTCTGCTTCCTTCCTTCCTCCCTTCTTTCCTTCCTTTTTCCTTTGTCCACCTTCCTTCCTTCCTTCTTCCTTCTCCTCTCCCTTGCTCTATTTCTCCTTCCTTCCTTCTTCCTTCCCTCCCTCCTTCTCCGCTTCCTTCCTTCCTCCCTCCTTTCCTTCCTTTTTCCTTTGTCCACCTTCCTTCCTTCCTTCTTCCTTCTCCTCTCCCTCGCTCTATTTCTCCTTCCTTCCTTCCTTCCTTCCTTCCCCCCCTCCTTCTCTGCTTCCTTCCTTCCTCCCTTCTTTCCTTCCTTTTTCCTTTGTCCACCTTCCTTCCTTCCTTCTTCCTTCTCCTCTCCCTCGCTCTATTTCTCCTTCCTTCCTTCTTTCCTCCCTCCCTCTCTTTCTCCCTTCCTCCCTCCCTTCCTTCCCTCCATCCTTCCTTCCGGCGGAACTTACCGGAAGTCTCCCAGGAAGCGCTGGAGGTCATGTGAGTCGCCCAGCTCCTCCCTTCCTTCCTTCCCTCCCTCCCTCCTTCCCTTCCTTTCTTCCTTCCTTCCCTCCCTCCTTCTCTGCTTCCTTCCTTCCTTCCTTCCTTCCTTCCTTCCTTCTCTCCTTCCCTCCTCCTTCCCTTCCTTCCTTCCCTCCCTCCCTCCTTCCTTCCTTCCTCCTTTTCTCCCTCTCTCCTTCCCTCTTTCCCTCCCTCCTTCCATCTTTCCTTCCTTCCTTCTCTACTTACTTCCTTTTCTCCCCCTCATTCCGTCCTTCCTTCCCTTCCTTCCTTTCTTCCTTCTCCCTCCCCCCCTTCCTTCCCTCCTTCTCTGCTTCCTTCCTTCCGTCCTCCTTTCTTTTTCCTTCCTTCCCTTCCTTGCTTCCTTCCTTCCCTCCCTCCTTCTTTGCTTCCTTCCTTCCCTCTCTCCTTCCCTCCTCCCTTCTTTTTCCTTCCTTCCTTCTTTCCTCCCTCCCTCTCTTTCTCCCTTCCTTTCCTCCCTTCCTCCCTTCCTTCCCTCCTTCCTTCCTTCCGGCGGAACCTACCGGAAGTCTCCCAGGAAGCGCTGGAGGTCGTGGGAATCTCCCAGCTTACCCTTCCTTCCTTCCCTCCCTCCCTCCTTCCTTCTCTCCTTCCTTCCCTCCCTCCCTCCTTCCTTTCTTCCTTCCCTCCCTCCCTCCCTCCCTTCTTCCCTTCCTTCCTTCTTTCCTCCCTCCCTCTCTTTCTCCGTTCCTCCTTCCCTCCCTCCTTCCTTCCCTCCTCCCTTCTTTTTCCTTCCTTCCTTTTCCCTCCCTTCCTTTCTTCCTTCCCTCCCTCCCTCCCTCCCTTCTTCCCTTCCTTTCTTCCTTCCTTCCCTCCCTCCCTCCCTTCCCTCCCTCCTTCCTTCTTTCCGGCGGAACTTACCAGAAGTCTCCTAGGAAGCGCTGGAGGTCATGCGAATCTCCCAGCTTCTCCTTCCTTCCTTCCCTCCCTCCCTCCTTCCCTTCCTTTCTTCCTTCCTTCCCTCCCTCCTTCTCTGCTTCCTTCCCTTCCTTCCTTCTCCTTCCTTCCTTCCTTCCTTCCTTCCTTCCTTCCTTCCTTCTTCCCTTCCTTCCTTCCTTCTCTCCTTCCTTTCTTCCTTCCTCCCTTCCTTCTTTCCTTCCTTCCTTCCTCCACCCTCCCTCCTTCCTTCCCTCCCTCCTTCCTTCCTTCCGGCGGAACCTACCGGAAGTCTCCCAGGAAGCGCTGGAGATCTCCTTCCTTCCTTCCTTCTCTCCTTCCTTCCTTCCTCCCTTCCTTTCTTCCTTCCTTCCCTCCCTCCCTCTCTCCTTCCTTCCTTCCTTCCTTCCTCCCTTCCTTCCTTCCCTCCCTCCTTCCTTCCGCCGGAACCTACCGGAAGTCTCCCAGGAAGCGCTGGAGGTCTCCTTCCTTCCTTCTCCCTCCCTCCTTCCCTCCCTCCCTCCTTCTCTCCTTCCTTCCCTCCCTCCCTCCTTCCTTCCTTCCTTCCCTCCCTCCTTCCTTCCCTCCCTCCTTCCCTCCTTCCGGCGGAACTTACCGGAAGTCTCCCAGGAAGCGCTGGAGGTCATGTGAGTCGCCCAGCTCCTCCCTTCCTTTCTTCCTTCCTTCCCTCCTTCCTTCCTTCCTTCCTTCCCTCCCTCCCTCCTTCCTTCCTTCCGCCGGAACCTACCGGAAGTCTACCAGGAAGCGCTGGAGGTCTCCTTCCTTCCTTCCTCCCTTCCTTCCTTCCTTCCTTCCTTCCTTCCTCCCTCCCTCCTTCCTTCCTTCCTTCCTTCTTTCCCTCCTTCCTTCCTTCCGGCGGAACTTACCGGAAGTCTCCCAGGAAGCGCTGCAGGTCGTGTGAATCTCCAAGCTTCTCCTTCCTTCCCTCCTTCTCTCCTTCCTTCCTTCCTTCCTTCCTTCCTTCCTTCCTTCTCTCCTTCCTTCCTTCCTTCCCTCCTCCTTTCCTCCTCCTTCCCTCCCTTCCCTCCTTCCCTCCCTCCTTCCTTCCAGCGGAACCTACCGGAAGTCTCCCAGGAAGCGCTGGAGGTCATGTGAGTCGCCCAGCTCCTCCCTTCCTTCCTTCCTTCTCTCCTTCCTTCCTTCCCTCCTCCTTCCCTCCCTTCCTTCCTTCCCTCCCTCCTTCCTTCCCTCCTTCCTTCCTTCCGCCGGAACCTACCAGAAGTCTCCCAGGAAGCGCTGGAGGTCGTGGGAATCTCCCAGCTTCTTCCTTCCTTCCCTCCTTCTCTCCTTCCTTCCCTCCTTCCTTCCTTCCTTCCTTCCTTCCTCCCTCCCTCCTTCGGTCCCTCCTCCCTCCCTCCCTTCCCTCCCTCCTTCCTTCTCTCCTTCATTCCGGCGGAACCTACCGGAAGTCTCCCAGGAAGCGCTGGAGGTCTCCTTCCTTCCTTCCTCCCTCCCTTCCTTCCCTCCTACTCTCCTTCCTTCCCTCCTTCCTTCCTCCCTCCCTCCTTCCTTCCTTCCCTCCTTCTCTGCTTCCTTCCTTCCTTCTTCCTTCTCCTCTCCCTCGCTCTATTTCTCCTTCCTTCCTTCCTCCCTCCCTCCCTCCCTTCCTTCCTTCCTTCCCTCCCTCCTTCCTTCCTTCCGGTGGAACCTACCGGAAGTCTCCCAGGAAGCGCTGGAGGTCTCCTTCCTCCCTTCCTTTTCCCTCCCTCCCTCCTTCCCTCTCTCCTTCCTTTCTTCCTTCCTCCCTCCCTCCTTCCTTCCTTCCCTCCCTCCCTCTTTCCTTCCTTCCCTCCTTCCTTCCCTCCCTCCTTCCCTCCTTCCGCCGGAACCTACCGGAAGTCTCCCAGGAAGCGCTGGAGGTCTCCTTCCTCCCTTCCTTTTCCCTCCCTCCCTCCTTCCCTCTCTCCTTCCTTTCTTCCTTCCCTCCCTCCCTCCCTCCTTCCTTCCTTCCCTCCCTCCCTCTTTCCTTCCTTCCCTCCCTCCTTCCCTCCCTCCTTCCCTCTTTCCGCCGGAACCTACCGGAAGTCTCCCAGGAAGCGCTGGAGGTCGTGGGAATCTCCCAGCTTCCCCTTCCTCTGGTCGGCCCGCTTTCCCAGGCTGCTCCAGGCCTGGTTCAACTCGGTGCATTTCTCCCGCAGATCCTCCCCCGACTCCGGGTGAGACTGGATCAGGCGCTCGGCCGTCTCCCCCAGGGAGTTGACCTGCGGGCCGGAGGAGAAGGATCCGGAAGGTGGGAGGAGAAAGATCCGGAAGGTGGGAGGAGAAAGATCCGGAAGGTGGGAGGAGAAAGAGCCGGAAGGTGGGAGGAGAAAGAGCCGGAAGGTGGGAGGAGAAAGAGCCGGAAGGTGGGAGGAGAAGGAGCCGGAAGGTGGGAGGAGAAGGAGCCGGAAGGTGGGAGGAGAAGGATCCGGAAGGTGGGAGGAGAAGGAGCCGGAAGGTGGGAGGAGAAAGAGCCGGAAGGTGGGAGGAGAAAGAGCCGGAAGGTGGGAGGAGAAAGAGCCGGAAGGTGGGAGGAGAAAGAGCCGGAAGGTGGGAGGAGAAAGAGCCGGAAGGTGGGAGGAGAAAGAGCCGGAAGGTGGGAGGAGAAAGAGCCGGAAGGTGGGAGGAGAAAGAGCCGGAAGGTGGGAGGAGAAAGAGCCGGAAGGTGGGAGGAGAAAGAGCCGGAAGGTGGGAGGAGAAAGATCCGGAAGGTGGGAGGAGAAAGATCCGGAAGGTGGGAGGAGAAAGATCCGGAAGGTGGGAGGAGAAAGAGCCGGAAGGTGGGAGGAAAAGGATCCGGAAGGTGGGAGGAGAAAGAGCCGGAAGGTGGGAGGAGAAAGATCCGGAAGGTGGGAGGAGAAAGAGCCGGAAGGTGGGAGGAGAAGGATCCGGAAGGTGGGAGGAGAAGGATCCGGAAGGTGGGAGGAGAAAGATCCGGAAGGTGGGAGGAGAAAGAGCCGGAAGGTGGGAGGAGAAAGAGCCGGAAGGTGGGAGGAGAAAGAGCCGGAAGGTGGGAGGAGAAAGAGCCGGAAGGT
>OX395140.1:50275744-50278244 GCA_947686815.1 Podarcis lilfordi | reverse complement strand
AGGAGAGGGAGAAAGAGAACGAGGGAAAGAGAAGAGGGAAAGAAAGAAGGAGAGAAGAAGAGGGAAAGAGAGAAGAAAGAAGGAGAGGAAAAGAGGAAGAGAATGAGGAGAAGAGGAGAAGAGGGAAAGAGAGAAGGAGAGGAGAGAAGAGGCGGAGAGGAAAAGAGAGGAGAGGAGGAGGGGAGGAGAGGGAGAAAAAGAACGAGTGAAAAAGAGAGGAGGAGAGGAGGGAAGAGGCGGGGAGGAAAAGAGAGGAGAGGAGGAGGGGAGGAGAGGGAGAGGGAGAAAGAGAACGAGGGAAAGAGAAGAGGGAAAGAGAGAAGGAGAGAAGGAGAGGAAGAGAATGAGGAGAAGAGGAGAAGAGGGAAAGAGAGAAGGAGAGGGAAAGAAAGAAGGAGAGAAGAAGAGGGAAAGAGAGAAGAAAGAAGGAGAGGAAAAGAGGAAGAGAATGAGGAGAAGAGGAGAAGAGGGAAAGAGAGAAGAAAGAAGGAGAGGAAAAGAGGAAGAGAATGAGGGAAAAAGAGAAGGAGAGAAGAGAAGAGGCGGAGAGGAAAAGAGAGGAGAGGAGGAGGGGAGGAGAGGGAGAGGGAGAAAAAGAACGAGTGAAAAAGAGAGAAGGAGAGGAGAGAAGCGGCGGAGGGGAAAAGAGAGGAGAGGAGGAGGGGAGGAGAGGGAGAAAAGAACGAGGGAAAGAGAAGAGGGAAAGAGAGAAGGAGAGAAGAAGAGGAAAAGAGGAAGAGAATGAGGAGAAGAGGAGAGGGAAAGAGAGAAGAAAGAAGGAGAGGAAAAGAGGAAGAGAATGAGGAAAAGAGGAGAGGGAAAGAGAGAAGGAGAGGAAAAGAGAGAAAGAACGAGGGAAAGGGGGGGGAAGAGAAGGCAAATGAGGAAAAGAGGAGAAGAGGGAAAGAGAGAAGGAGAGGGAAAGAGAGAAGAAAGAAGGAGAGGAAAAGAGGAAGAGAATGAGGAAAAGAGGAGAAGAGGGAAAGAGAGAAGGAGAGGGAAAGAGAGAAGAAAGAAGGAGAGGAAAAGAGAGGAGAGGAGGAGGGGAGGAGAGGGAGAGGGAGAAAGAGAACGAGGAAAAGAGAAGAGGGAAAGAAAGAAGGAGAGAAGAAGAGGGAAAGAGAGAAGAAAGAAGGAGAGGAAAGAGGAGAGGAGGAGGGGAGGAGAGGGAGAGGGAGAGGGAGAAAGAGAACGAGGAAAAGAGAAGAGGGAAAGAAAGAAGGAGAGAAGAAGAGGAAAAGAGAGAAGAAAGAAGGAGAGGAAAAGAGAGGAGAAAGGAGAGGAAAAAAGAGGAGAGGAGGGGAGGGAGAGGGAGAGGGAGAAAGAGAACGAGTGAAAAAGAGAGAAGGAGAGAAGAGAAGAGGCGGAGAGGAAAAGAGAGGAGAGGAGGAGGGGAGGAGAGGGAGAAAAAGAACGAGTGAAAAAAAGAGAAGGAGAGAAGAGAAGAGGTGGGGAGGAAAAGAGAGGAGAGGAGGAGGGGAGGGAGAAAAAGAACGAGTGAAAAAGAGAGAAGGAGGGAAGAGAAGAGGCGGAGAGGAAAAGAGAGGAGAGGAGGAGGGGAGGAGAGGGAGAAAAAGAACGAGTGAAAAAGAGAGAAGGAGAGAAGAGAAGAGGCGGAGAGGAAAAGAGAGGAGAGAGGAGGGGAGGAGAGGGAGAAAGAGAATGAGGAAAAGAGAAGAGGGAAAGAAAGAAGGAGAGAAGAAGAGGAAAAGAGAGAAGAAAAAAGGAGAGGAAAAGAGGAAGAGAATGAGGAGAAGAGGAGAAGAGGGAAAGAGAGAAGGAGAGGGAAAGAAAGAAAGAAGGAGAGGAAAAGAGGAAGAGAATGAGGGAAAGAGGAGAGGGAAAGAGAGAAGGAGAGGGAAAGAGAGAAGAAAGAAGGAGAGGAAAAGAGGAAGAGAATGAGGAGAAGAGGAGAAGAGGGAAAGAGAGAAGGAGAGGAAAAGAGAGAGGAAAGAAGGAGAGGAAAAGAGGAAGAGAATGAGGGAAAGAGAGAAGGAGAGAAGAGAAGAGGCGGAGAGGAAAAGAGAGGAGGGGAGGAGAGGGAGAGGGAGAGGGAGAAAGAGAACGAGGGAAAGAGAAGAGGGAAAGAAAGAAGGAGAGAAGAAGAGGAAAAGAGAGAAGAAAGGAGAGGAAAAGAGGAAGAGAATGAGGGAAAGAGGAGAAGAGAGAAAGAGAGAAGGAGAGGAAAAGAGAGAAGAAAGAAGGAGAGGAAAAGAGGAAGAGAATGAGGAGAAGAGGAGAAGAGAGAAAGAGAGAAGAAAGAAGGAGAGGAAAAGAGGAAGAGAATGAGGGAAAGAGAGAAGGAGAGAAGAGAAGAGGCGGAGAGGAAAAGAGAGGAGAAGAGGAGGGGAGGAGAGGGAGAGGGAGAAAAAGAACGAGTGAAAAAGAGAGAAGGAGAGAAGAGAAGAGGCGGAGAGGAAAAGAGAGGAGAGGAGGAGGGGAGGAGAGGGAGAGGGAGAGGGAGAGGGAGAAAGACGGAAGGTTCTGGAAGGTTCTGGTG
>OX395140.1:50270744-50273244 GCA_947686815.1 Podarcis lilfordi | reverse complement strand
TGGGATCAAAAAATGTGGTTTTATCGAAAAATGTGGTTTTATGGGATCAAAAATGTGGTTTTATGGGATCGAAAAATGTGGTTTTATGGGATCGAAAAATGTGGTTTTATCAAAAATGTGGTTTTATGGGATCGAAAAATGTAGTTTCATCGAAAAATGTGGTTTATGGGATCGAAAATTGTCATTTTATCAAAAAATGTGGTTTTATGGGATCGAAAAATGTAGTTTTATGGGATCGAATATTGTAGTTTTATCGAACAATGGGGTTTTATGGGATCGAAAAATGTGGTTTTATGGGATCTGAAAATGTGGTTTTATGGGATCGGGATGAGAAAATGTGGTTTTTATGGGATCAAAAAATGTGGTTTTATGGGATCGAAAAATGTGGTTTTATGGGATCGAAAAATGTGGTTTTATGGGATCGAAAAATGTGGTTTTATGGGATCGAAAAATGTGGTTTTATCGAAAAATGTGGTTTTATGGGATCGAAAAATGTGGTTTTATCGAAAAATGTGATTTTATGGGATCTGAAAATGTGGTTTTATGGGATCGAAAAATGTGGTTTTATGGGATCGAAAAATGTGGTTTTATCAAAAAATGTGGTTTTATGGGATCGAAAAATGTAGTTTTATCGAAAAATGTGGTTTATGGGATCGAAAAATGTCATTTTATCAAAAAATGTGGTTTTATGGGATCGAAAAATGTAGTTTTATCGAAAAATGTGGTTTTATGGGATCGAAAAATGTGGTTTTATGGGATCTGAAAATATGGTTTTATGGAATCAAAAATGGTTTATGGGATCGAAAAATGTGGTTTTATGGGATCAGGATCGGAAAATGTGGTTTTATGGGATTGGGATGAGAAAATGTGGCTTTTATGGGATCAAAAATGTGGTTTTATGGGATCGAAAAATGTGGTTTTATGGGATCGAAAATGTGGTTTTATGGAATCAAAAAATGTGGTTTTATGGGATCGAAAAATGTGGTTTTATTGGATCAAAAATGTGGTTTTATGGGATCAAAAATGTGGTTTTATGGGATTGAAAAAGGTGGTTTTATGGGATCGAAAATGTGGTTTTATGGGATCGAAAAATGTGGTTTTATCGAAAAATGTGGTTTTATGGGATCAAAAATGTGGTTTTATCGAAAAATGTGGTTTATGGGATCAAAAATGTGGTTTTATGGGATCGAAAAATGTGGTTTTATGGGATCAAAAATGTAGTTTTATGGGATCGAAAAATGTGGTTTTATGGGATCGAAAAATGTGATTTTATGGGATCAAAAAATGTGGTTTTATCGAAAAATGTGGTTTTATGGGATCGAAAAATGTGGTTTTATGGGATCGAAAAATGTGGTTTTATCGAAAAATGTGGTTTTATGGGATCGAAAAATGTGTTTTATCGAAAAATGTGGTTTTATGGGATCGAAAAATGTGGTTTTATGGGATCAAAAATGTGGTTTTATGGGATTGAAAAAGGTGGTTTTATGGGATCGAAAATGTGGTTTTATGGAATCAAAAAATGTGGTTTTATGGGATCGAAAAATGTGGTTTAATGGGATCAAAAAATGTGGTTTTATGGGATCAAAAAATGTGGTTTTATGGGATCAAAAAATGTAGTTTTATGGGATCGAAAAATGTGGTTTTATGGGATCGAAAAATGTGATTTTATGGGATCAAAAAATGTGGTTTTATCGAAAAATGTGGTTTTATGGGATCGAAAAATGTGGTTTTATGGGATCGAAAAATGTGGTTTTATCGAAAAATGTGGTTTTATGGGATCGAAAAATGTGGTTTTATCGAAAAATGTGGTTTTATGGGATCGAAAAATGTGGTTTTATGGGATCAAAAAATGTGGTGTTATGGGATCAAAAAATGTAGTTTTATGGAATCGAAAAATGGTTTATGGGATCAAAAAATGTGGTTTTATGGGATCGAAAAATGTAGTTTTATGGGATCGAAAAATGTGGTTTTATGGGATCAAAAATGTGGTTTCATGGGATCAAAAATGTGGTTTTATGGGATCTGAAAATATGGTTTTATGGGATCGAAAAAAGTGGTTTTATGGGATTGGGATTGAAAGGTGGTTTTATGGGATCAAAAATGTGGTTTTATGGGATCGAAAAATGTGGTTTTATGGGATCAAAAAATGTAGTTTTATCGAAAAATGTGGTTTTATGGGATCGAAAAATGTGGTTTTATGGGATCGAAAAATGTGGTTTTATGGGATCGAAAAATGTGGTTTTATGGGATCGAAAAATGTGGTTTTATGGGATCGAAAAATGTGGTTTTATGGAATCGAAAAATGGTTTATGGGATCAAAAAATGTGGTTTTATGGGATCAAAAAATGTGGTTTAATGGGATCGAAAGATGTGGTTTTATGGGATCGAAAAATGTGGTTTTATGGGATTGGGATCGAAAGGTGGTTTTATGGGATCAAAAATGTGGTTTTATGGGATCAAAAAATGTGGTTTTATGGGATCGAAAAATGTGGTTTTATGG
>OX395140.1:50223244-50248244 GCA_947686815.1 Podarcis lilfordi | reverse complement strand
CCACAACGATGGGGTCAAATCCTAAGGAAACTCAAAAGCTATGGGGTGAAATCCACAACTATGGGGTCAAATCCTAAAGAAAACTCAACATCTATGGGGTCAAATCCACAACTATGGGGTCAAATCCTAAAAAAGCCCCACATCGATGGGGTCAAATCCACATCGATGGGGTCAAATCCTAAAGAAAACTCAAAAGCTATGGGGTGAAATCCACAACTATAGGGTAAAATCCTAAAAAAAAGCTCGACATCCGTGGGGTAAAACCCACAACGATGGGGTCAAATGCTAAAAAAGCCCCACATCTATGGGGTCAAATCCACATCGATGGGGTCAAATCTAAAGGAAACTCAAAAACTATGGGGTGAAATCCTTAAAAGCCCCACATCTATGAGGTCAAAGCCACATCTATGGGGTCAAATCCTAAAGAAAACTCAAAAACTATGGGGTGAAATCCACAACTATGGGGTCAAATCCTAAAAAAGCCCCACATCTATGGGGTCAAATCCACAACTATGGGGTCAAATCCTAAAGAAAACTCAAAAACTAAGGGGTGAAATCCACAACTATGGGGTCAAATCCTAAAAAAGCCCCACATCTATGGGGTAAAATCCACATCGATGGCGTCAAATCCTAAAGAAAACTCAAAAACTATGGGGTCAAATCCATAACTATGGGGTAAGACCCACAACTATGGGGTAAAATCCACAACTATGGGGCAAAATCTTTCATAAAGACCCACAACTATGGGGTGAAATCCACATCTATGGGGTGAAATCCTAAAAAAGCCCCACATCTATGGGGTCAAATCCTTTCAAAAGCCCCACATCTATGGGGCCAAATCCTTCATTAAGCCCCACACTTATCGGGTGAAACTCACAACTTATGGGGCAAAATCCATCCAAAATCCCCACATCTATGTGGCAAAATTCTTCATAAAGCCCCACATCTATGGAGCCAAATCCTTCATAAAGCCCCACACATGGGGCGAAACCCAGAACTATGGGGGCAAATAAAAAAAAATTGACCCACAGTTATGGGGTGAAATATAGGGCCAAGTTACCTTGGTGCTGGTGAGGAGGGTCAGGATATCACCCTTTTTCATAGTCAAATCCTTCATAAAGCCCCACACTTATGGGGTAAAACCCACAACTATGGGGCAAATAAAAAAAATTGACCCACACTTATGGGGCGAAATATAGGGCCGAGTTACCTTGTTGGTGCTGTTGAGAAGGGTCAGGATATGGGGTGAAATCCTTCATAAAGCCCCACACTTATGGGGTGAAATCCTTAAAAAAGCCCCACATCTATGGGGTTAAATCCTTTCAAAAGCCCCACACTTATGGGGTCAAATCCTTCATAAAGCCCCACACTTATGGGGCCAAACCCTTTTAAAAGCCCCACATCTATGGGGCAAAATCCTTTCAAAAGCTCCACACTTATGGGGTAAAACCCACAACTATGGGGCAAATAAAAAAAATTGCCCCACACTTATGGGGTGAAATATAGGGCCGAGTTACCTTGTTGGTGCTGTTGAGGAGGGTCAGGATATGGGGTCAAATCCTTCATAAAGCCCCACACTTATGGGGTAAAACCCACAACTATTGGGCAAAATCCTGAAAATTGACCCACAGTTATGGGGTGAAATATAGGGCCGAGTTACCTTGTTGGTGCTGTTGAGATGGGTCAGGATGTCGCCCTTTTTCATGTTCAAATCCTTCATAAAGCCCCACACTTATGGGGTCAAACCCACAACTATGGGGGCAAAAAAAATAATCGACCGACACTTATGGGTTGAACTATAGGGCCGAGTTACCTTGTTGGTGCTGTTGAGGAGGGTCAGGATACGGGGTCAAATCCTTCATAAAGCCCCACACTTATGGGGTGAAATCCTTTAAAAAGCCCCACACTTATGGGGTGAAACCCACAGCTATGGGGCAAAATCCTGAAATTTTACCCACACTTAGGGGGTGGAAAATACGACCCACTTACCTTGTTGGTGCTGTTGAGAAGGGTCAGGATATCGCCCTTTTTCATGGTCACCTCGCGGGGACTTTTCTCCTGGTAGTCGTAAAGGGCGAGGACCAACTCCTTGCCGGTCTCGTCGTCGGTGGGAGCGACTTGTTGCTGGGGGGGAGAGATGCGGAGATTACTACTACTACTACTACTACTACTATATTTTAATATAATGATAATGCCCGTTTCGTCGTCGGTGGGAGCGACTTGTTGCTCGGGGGGAGAGATGCGGAGATTAATACTACTACTACTACTACTACTACTATACTTTAATATAATAATAATGGCCGTTTCGTCGTCGGTGGGAGCGACTTGTTGCTGGGGGGGAGAGATGCGGAGATTAATACTACTACTACTACTACTACTACTATTTTAATATAATAATAATGGCCGTTTCGTCGTCGGTGGGAGCGACTTGTTGCTGGGGGGGAGAGATGCGGAGATTAATACTACTACTACTACTACTACTACTATTTAAATATAATAATAATCTCCCCTTCGTCGTCGGTGGGAGCGACTTGTTGCTGGGGGGGAGAGATGCGGAGATTAACACTACTACTACTACTACTACTACTATATTTTAATATAATAATAATGGCCGCCTCGGTCGTCGGTGGGAGCGACTTGTTGCTGGGGGAGAGATGCGGAGATTAATACTACTACTACTACTACTACTATATTTTAATATAATATTAATGGCCGTTTCGTCGTCGGTGGGAGCGACTTGTTGCTGGGGGGGTGAGATGCGGAGATTTATACTACTACTACTACTACTCCTACTACTACTATTTTAATATAATAATAATGGCCGTTTCGTCGTCGGTGGGAGCAACCTGTTGCTGGGGAGAGATGCGGAGATTAATACTACTACCACTACTACTACTATATTTTAATATAATAATGATGCCGTTTAGTCGTCGGTGGGAGCCGACTTGTTGCTGGGGAGAGATGCGGAGATTAATACTACTACTACTACTACTACTATTTTAATATAATAATAATGCCCGTTTCGTCGTCGGTGGGAGCGACTTGTTGCTGGGGGGGAGAGATGCGGAGATTAATACTACTACTACTACTACTACTATACTTTAATATAATAATAATGGCCGTTTCGTCGTCGGTGGGAGCGACTTGTTGCTGGGGGGGAGAGATGCGGAGATTAATACTACTACTACTACTACTACTATATTTTAATATAATAATAATGGCCGTTTCGTCGTCGGTGGGAGCGACTTGTTGCTGGGGGGGAGAGATGCGGAGATTAATACTACTACTACTACTACTACTACTATATTTTAATATAATAATAATGCCCGTTTCGTCGTCGGTGGGAGCGACTTGTTGCTGGGGGGGAGAGATGCGGAGATTAATACTACTACTACTACTACTACTATGTTAATATAACATAATGGCCGCTTCGGTCGTCGGTGGGAGCGACTTGTTGCTGGGGGGGAGAGAGGCGGAGATTAATACTACTACTACTATTTTAATATAATAATAATGGCCGTTTCGTCGTCGGTGGGAGCAACTTGTTGCTGGGGGGGAGAGATGCTGAGATTAATACTACTACTACTACTACTACCACTATATTTTAATATAATATAGTGGCCGTTTCAGTCGTCGGTGGGAGCGACTTGTTGCTGGGAGAGAGGCGGAGATCAATACTACTACTACTACTACTACTATATTTTAATATAATATTAATGGCCGTTGCGTCGTCGGTGGGAGCGACTTGTTGCTGGGGGGGAGAGATGCGGAGATTAATACTACTACTACTACTACTACTACTACTACTACTACTATTTTAATATAATAATAATGGCCGTTTCGTCGTCGGTGGGAGCAACTTGTTGCTGGGGGGGAGAGATGCGGAGATTAATACTACTACTACTACTATTTTAATATAATATTAATGGCCGCTTCGTCGTCGGTGGGAGCGACTTGTTGCTGGGGGGGAGAGATGCGGAGATTAATACTACTACTACTACTACTACTATTTTAATATAATAATAATGGCCGTTTCGTCGTCGGTGGGAGCGACTTGTTGCTGGGGGGGAGAGATGCAGAGATTAATACTACTACTACTACTACTACTATTTTAATATAATAATAATGGCCGTTTCGTCGTCGGTGGGAGCAACTTGTTGCTGGGGGGGAGAGAGGCGGAGATTAATACTACTACTACTACTACTACTACTATATTTTAATATAATATTAATGGCCGTTTCGTCGTCGGTGGGAGCGACTTGTTGCTGGGGGGGAGAGAGGCGGAGATTAATACTACTACTACTACTACTACTACTAATAATTTAATATATATAATGCCCGTTTCAGTCGTCGGTGGGAGCGACTTGTTGCTGGGGAGAGTTGCGGAGCTTAATACTACTACTACTACTACTACTACTATATTTTAATATAATAATAATGGCCGCTTCGTCGTCGGTGGGAGCGACTTGTTGCTGGGGGGGAGAGATGCGGAGATTAATACTACTACTACTACTACTACTATAAATTAATATAATAATAATGGCCGGTTCGTCGTCGGTGGGAGCGACTTGTTGCTGGGGGGGAGAGATGCGGAGATTAATACTACTACTACTACTACTACTACTATATTTTAATATAATGATAATGCCCGTTTCGTCGTCGGTGGGAGCGACTTGTTGCTGGGGGGGAGAGATGCGGAGATTAATACTACTACTACTACTACTACTATTTTAATATAATAATAATGCCCGTTTCGTCGTCGGTGGGAGCGACTTGTTGCTGGGGGGGTGAGATGCTCAGATGACTACTACTACTACTACTACTACTATATTTTAATATAATATTAATGGCCGTTTCGTCGTCGGTGGGAGCGACTTGTTGCTGGGGGGGAGAGATGCGGAGATTAATACTACTACTACTACTACTATACTTTAATATAATAATAATGGCCGTTTCGTCGTCGGTGGGAGCGACTTGTTGCTGGGGGGGAGAGATGCGGAGATTAATACTACTACTACTACTACTACTATTTTAATATAATAATAATGGCCGTTTCGTCGTCGGTGGGAGCGACTTGTTGCTGGGGGGGAGAGATGCGGAGATTAATACTACTACTACTACTACTACTACTATTTTAATATAATAATAATGCCCGTTTCGTCGTCGGTGGGAGCGACTTGTTGCTGGGGGGGAGAGATGCGGAGATTAATACTACTACTACTACTACTACTACTATATTTTAATATAATAATAATGGCCGCTTCGTCGTCGGTGGGAGCGACTTGTTGCTGGGGGGGAGAGATGCGGAGATTAATACTACTACTACTACTACTACTATATTTTAATATAATATTAATGGCCGTTGCGTCGTCGGTGGGAGCGACTTGTTGCTGGGGGGGAGAGATGCGGAGATTAATACTACTACTACTACTACTACTACTACTACTATTTTAATATAATAATAATGGCCGTTTCGTCGTCGGTGGGAGCAACTTGTTGCTGGGGGGGAGAGATGCGGAGATTAATACTACTACTACTACTACTACTATATTTTAATATAATAATAATGGCCGTTTCGTTGTCGGTGGGAGCGACTTGTTGCTGGGGGGGAGAGATGCGGAGATTAATACTACTACTACTACTACTACTATTTTAATATAATAATAGTGCCCGTTTCGTCGTCGGTGGGAGCGACTTGTTGCTGGGGGGGAGAGATGCGGAGATTAATACTACTACTACTACTACTACTATACTTTAATATAATAATATGGCCGTTTCGTCGTCGGTGGGAGCAACTTGTTGCTGGGGGGGAGAGATGCGGAGATTAATACTACTACTACTACTACTACTATATTTTAATATAATAATAATGGCCGTTTCGTCGTCGGTGGGAGCGACTTGTTGCTGGGGGGGAGAGATGCGGAGATTAATACTACTACTACTACTACTACTACTACTATATTTTAATATAATAATAATGCCCGTTTCGTCGTCGGTGGGAGCGACTTGTTGCTGGGGGGGAGAGATGCGGAGATTAATACTACTACTACTACTACTATACTTTAATATAATAATAATGGCCGTTTCGTCGTCGGTGGGAGCGACTTGTTGCTGGGGGGGAGAGAGGCGGAGATTAATACTACTACTACTATTTTAATATAATAATAATGGCCGTTTCGTCGTCGGTGGGAGCAACTTGTTGCTGGGGGGGAGAGATGCTGAGATTAATACTACTACTACTACTACTACTACTATATTTTAATATAATATTAATGGCCGTTTCGTCGTCGGTGGGAGCGACTTGTTGCTGGGGGGGAGAGAGGCGGAGATCAATACTACTACTACTACTACTACTATATTTTAATATAATATTAATGGCCGTTGCGTCGTCGGTGGGAGCGACTTGTTGCTGGGGGGGGAGAGATGCGGAGATTAATACTACTACTACTACTACTACTACTACTACTACTACTATTTTAATATAATAATAATGGCCGTTTCGTCGTCGGTGGGAGCGACTTGTTGCTGGGGGGGGGGAGAGATGCGGAGATTAATCACTACTACTACTACTATTTTAATATTATATTAATGGCCGCCTCGTCGTCGGTGGGCGCGACTTGGGGGTGGGGGGGGTGAGATGCGGAGATTAATACTACTACTACTACTACTACTATTTTAATATAATAATAATGGCCGTTTCGTCGTCGGTGGGAGCGACTTGTTGCTGGGGGGGAGAGATGCAGAGATTAATACTACTACTACTACTACTACTATTTTTAATATAATAATAATGGCCGTTTCGATTCGTCGGTTTGAGCTACTTGTTGCTGGGGGGGAGAGAGTCGGAGATTAATACTACTACTACTACTACTCCTACTATATTTTAATATTATATTAATGGCCGTTTCGTCGTCGGTGGGAGCGACTTGTTGCTGGGGGGGAGAGAGGCGGAGATTAATACTACTACTACTACTACTACTACTACTATTTTAATATAATAATAATGCCCGTTTCGTCGTCGGTGGGAGCGACTTGTTGCTGGGGGGGAGAGATGCGGAGATTAATACTACTACTACTACTACTACTACTACTATATTTTAATATAATAATAATGGCCGTTTCGTCGTCGGTGGGAGCGACTTGTTGCTGGGGGGGAGAGATGCGGAGATTAATACTACTACTACTACTACTACTATACTTTAATATAATAATAATGGCCGTTTCGTCGTCGGTGGGAGCGACTTGTTGCTGGGGGGGAGAGATGCGGAGATTAATACTACTACTACTACTACTACTACTATATTTTAATATAATGATAATGTCCCGTTTCGTCGTCGGTGGGAGCCGACTTGTTGCGGGGGGGGAGAGATGCGGAGATTAATACTACTACTACTACTACTACTATTTTAATATAATAATAATGCCCGTTTCGTCGTCGGTGGGAGCGACTTGTTGCTGGGGGGGAGAGATGCGGAGATTACTACTACTACTACTACTACTACTATATTTTAATATAATATTAATGGCCGTTTCGTCGTCGGTGGGAGCGACTTGTTGCTGGGGGGGAGAGATGCGGAGATTAATACTACTACTACTACTACTACTACTATACTTTAATATAATAATAATGGCCGTTTCGTCGTCGGTGGGAGCGACTTGTTGCTGGGGGGGAGAGATGCGGAGATTAATACTACTACTACTACTACTACTACTATACTTTAATATAATAATAATGGCCGTTTCGTCCGTCGGTGGGAGCGACTTGTTGCTGGGGAGAGATGCGGAGATTAACTACTACTACTACTACTACTACTATACTTTAATATAATAATATGGCCGTTTCAGTCGTCGGTGGGAGCCGACTTGTTGCTGGGGGAGAGATGCAGAGATTAATACTACTACTACTACTACTACTACTATACTTTAATATAATAATAATGGCCGTTTCGTCGTCGGTGGGAGCGACTTGTTGCTGGGGGGGAGAGATGCGGAGATTAATACTACCACTACTACTACTACTACTATACTTTAATATAATAATACTGGCCGTTTCGTCGTCGGTGGGAGCTACGGGTTGCTGGGGGGGAGAGATGCGGAGATTAATACTACTACTACTACTACTACTACTATATTTTAATATAATAATAATGCCCGTTTCGTCGTCGGTGGGAGCAACTTGTTGCTGGGGGGGAGAGATGCGGAGATTAATACTACTACTACTACTATTTTAATATAATATTAATGGCCGCTTCGTCGTCGGTGGGAGCGACTTGTTGCTGGGGGGGAGAGATGCGGAGATTAATACTACTACTACTACTACTACTACTACTATTTTAATATAATAATAATAATGGCCGTTTCGTCGTCGGTGGGAGCAACTTGTTGCTGGGGGGGAGAGATGCGGAGATTAATACTACTACTACTACTACTACTATATTTTAATATAATAATAATGCCCGTTTCGTCGGTGGGAGCGACTTGTTGCTGGGGGGGAGAGATGCGGAGATTACTACTACTACTACTACTACTACTACTATATTTTAATATAATATTAATGGCCGTTTCGTCGTCGGTGGGAGCGACTTGTTGCTGGGGGGGAGAGATGCGGAGATTAATAATAATAATACTCTAATAATACTTTCAATAATAATACTTTTAATAGTAGTAGTAGTAGTAGTAGTAGTAGAAATTTTATTCCTTATACCCCGCAACTTGTTGCTGGGGGGGGGGAGATCCAGAGATTAATACTACTACTACTACTACTATATTTTAATATAATAATAATGCCCGTTTCGTCGTCGGTGGGAGCGACTTGTTGCTGGGGGGGGAGAGATCAGGAGATTATTATTAATAATAATACTCTATTAATACTTTTAGTAGTAGTAATAGTAGTAGTAGTAATAATAATAATATATTCTTATCTAATATTAATAATAATGCCTGTTTCGTCGTCGGTGGGAGCGACTTGTTGCTGGGGGGAGAGATCCGGAGATCAATAATAATTGATAATACATTATTATTATTAGTAGTAGTAGTAATAATAATAATAATAATAATAAATTCTTAGTAATAGTGATAGTACTAATAGTAATTATTATTATTATTATTATTATTATTATTATTACTACTACTACTAACTAATATGATTAATAATAATAATAAAACTATATTCTAACCCGACAGGTCTGGGCTTGCTCCCACAGCGCTTGAACGCTGCTGCCATTATTATTATTATTATTATTATTATTAGTGGTGGTAGTAGTAGTAGTAGTAATGTAGTAGTAGTAGTAGTAATATATCATATTCTTACCCGTAATAGTAATAATAATAATGATGATGATGATGATGGGCCTGGGCTTGCTCCCACAGCGCTTGAATGCTGCCACCGTTATTGTTATTATTATTACTAGTAGTAGCAGTAATAGTATTAATAATAATATATCATATTCTTACGCGTAATAATAATAATAATAATAGTATTTTAACCCGGCAGGCCTGGGCTTGCTCCCGCAGCGTTTGAATGCTGCCGCCGTTATTATTATTATTAATCTTCTTATTATTACTACTACTACTACTATTACTACTACTACTACTACTAATATTAATTATATTCTTACCTGGCAGGCCTGGGCTTGCTCCCGCAGTGTTTGAATGCTGCCGCCGTTATTATTATTATTAATCTTCTTCTTCTTATTATTACTACTACTACTATTACTACTACTACTACTATTAATTATATTCTTACCCGGCAGGCCTGGGCTTGCTCCCGCAGCGCTTGAATGCTGCTGCCGTTATTATTATTATTATTATTATTATTATTATTATTATTATTATTAATTTTCTTCTTATTATTACTACTACTACTAGTATTACTACTACTACTACTATTATTAATTATATTCTTACCCGGCAGGCCTGGGCTTGCTCCCGCAGCGCTTGAATGCTGCTGCCGTTATTATTATTATTAATTTTCTTCTTCTTATTACTACTACTACTACTACTACTACTATCAATTATATTCTTACCCGGCAGGCCTGGGCTTGCTCCCGCAGCGCTTGAATGCTGCCGCCGTTATTATTATTAATCTTCTTCTTCTTACTACTACTACTAACACTACTACTACTATTACTACTACTACTACTACTATTAATTATATTCTTACCCGGCAGGCCTGGGCTTGCTCCCGCAGCGCTTGAATGCTGCCGCCGTTATTATTATTATTAATCTTCTTCTTCTTACTACTACTACTAACACTACTACTACTATTACTACTACTACTACTACTACTACTAATTATATTCTTACCCGGCAGGCCTGGGCTTGCTCCCGCAGCGCTTGAATGCTGCCGCCGTTATTATGTATTAATCTTCTTCTTCTTACTACTACTACTAACACTACTACTACTATTACTACTACTACTACTACTACTACTAATTATATTCTTACCCGGCAGGCCTGGGCTTGCTCCCGCAGCGCTTGAATGCTGCCGCCGTTATTATTATTATTAATCTTCTTCTTCTTACTACTACTACTAACACTACTACTACTATTACTACTACTACTACTACTACTAATTATATTCTTACCCGGCAGGCCTGGGCTTGCTCCCGCAGCGCTTGAATGCTGCTGCCGTAGGCGCTTAAATCCGACATCAGCGCTTCGTGCTTTTTGAGGAGCGCCTGAAAAACGGGAAGAAAAAAGGACAGAATCAATCGAGAATAATTCAAATTGCAATAACCGGATTTGCAAAATTGCAATATAATATAATATAATATAATATAATATAATATAATATAATATAATATAATATAATATAATATAATATAATATAATATAATATTATATATTATAACATAATATAAAATAATATAATTATATATAATATTATAATATAGTATATATCATAATATAATACAATATAATAAAAAATATAATAAAAATATAATAAAAAATAAAAATATAGAATATAATACAACATAACATAACATAACATAATATTATTATATATTATATATTATAACATAATATAATATAATATAATACAATATAATTATATATAATATTATTATAGAGTATATATTATAATATAATACAATATAATAAAAAATATAATGAAAAATAAAAATATATAATATAATATAATATAATATAATATAATATAATATAATATAATATAATATAATATAATATAATATAATATAATATAATAAACTGAATAAGTAGAATTGCAATTGTACTATTGAATTGTTATTTTTTGGCAAATGGAAAATTTGCAAAATTTGAGAACCGACCGGATTTGCAAGGAGACCAGAATAATTTGAATTGCAACAACCGGATTTGCAAAATTGCAACATAATATAAAATATAATATAATATAATATAATATAATATAATATAATATAATATAATATAATATAATATAATATAATATACTGAATAAATAGAATTGCAATTGTACTATTGAATTATTATTTTTTGGCAAATGGAAAATTTGCAAAATTTGAGAACCGACCAGATATGCAAGGGAACAGGAATAATTTGAATTGCAACAACCGGATTTGCAATATTGCAATATAATAGAATATAATGCAATATTATATAATACAATATAATAAAAAATATAATAAAAAAATAAAAAATAATATATAATATAATATAATATAATATACTGAATAAGTAGAATTGCAATTGTACTATTGAATTATTATTTTTGGCAAATGGAAAATTTGCAAAATTTGAGAACCGACCAGATTTGCAAGGAGACCAGAATAATTTGAATTGCAACAACCGGATTTGCAAAATTGCAATATAATACAATACAATACAATACAATACAATACAATACAATACAATACAATACAATATAATATAATAAACTGAATAAGTAGAATTGCAATTGTACTATTATTTTTTTTGCAAATGGAAAAGCTGCAAGTAGATTTGCAAATGGAATGCAAATGCAATCTTTTCTTTGCAAATGGAATGCAAATGCAATCTTTTTTTTTTTGCACATGGAATGCAAATGCAATCTTTTTTTTTGCAAATGGAATGCAAATGCAATTTTTCTTTTGCAAATGGAAAATCTGCAAATTTTGAGCACCAACTGGATTTGCAACGGCACAAAAATAATCCCAATTACAACTCTGCTATTGCTTTTTTTTTTTGCAAATGGAAAATTTGCAACTAGGTTTGCAACAGGACCTGAATAATTCCAATTTCAACTATGCTATTTATTTCTTTTTTGCAAATGAAAAATTTGCAACTAGATTTGCAACAGGACCTGAATAATTGAATTTCAACTATGCTATTTATTTCTTTTTTGCAAAGGAAAAATTTGCAACTAGATTTGCAACAGGACCTGAATAATTCAATTTCAACTATGCTATTTATTTCTTTTTTGCAAATGAAAAATTTGCAACGGAATCTGAATAAATCCATTTGCAATTGTGCTATTTCTTTTTTTTTTGCAAATGAAAAATTTGCAACTAGATTTGCAACAGGACCTGAATAATTCCAATTTCAACTTTGCTATTTATTTCTTTTTTGCAAATGAAAAATTTGCAACTAGATTTGCAACAGGACCTGAATAATTCAATTTCAACTTTGCTATTTATTTCTTTTTTGCAAATGAAAAATTTGCAACTAGATTTGCAACAGGACCTGAATAATTCAATTTCAACTTTGCTATTTATTTCTTTTTTGCAAATGGAAAATTTGCAACTAGATTTGCAACAGGACCTGAATAATTGCAATTTCAACTATGCTATTTATTTCTTTTTTGCAAATGCAAAATTTGCAACTAGATTTGCAACAGGACCTGAATAATTCAATTTCAACTATGCTATTTATTTTGTTTGCAAATGAAAAATTTGCAAAGGAATCTGAATAAATCCATCTGCAACTGTGCTATTTATTTTTTTTGCAAATGGAAAAACTGCAAGTAGATTTGCAAATGGAATGCAAATGCAATCTTTTCTTTGCAAATGGAATGCAAATGCAATCTCTTTTTTGCAAATGGAATGCAAATGCAATCTTTTTTTTTGCAAATGGAATGCAAATGCAATCTTTTCTTTGCAAATGGAATGCAAATGCAATCTTTTCTTTGCAAATGGAATGCAAATGCAATCTTTTTTTTTGCAAATGGAATGCAAATGCAATCTTTTTTTTTGCAAATGGAATGCAAATGCAATCTTTTTTTTGCAAATGGAATGCAAATGCAATCTTTTTTTTTGCAAATGGAAAATCTGCAAATTTTGAGCACCAGCTGGATTTGCAACGGCACAAAAATAATTCCAATTTCAACTATGCTATTTATTTTTTGCAAATTAAAAATTTGCAACAGGACCTGAATAATTCAGTTTCAACTATGCTATTTATTTATTTTTTGCAAATGAAAAATTTGCAACTAGATTTGCAACAGGACCTGAATAATTCAGTTTCAACTATGCTATTTATTTCTTTTTTGCAAATGAAAAATTTGCAACCAAATTTGCCACCAAAATCCAAATAAATCCCATTGCAATTCTGCGATTCCTTTTTCCGCGAACGGGGAAAAATGCCATTTTTCGGGCGAAAAAAAGCCGATTTTGGGACCCACCTCGGCCGAATCCTCGTCTTTCCCGTAATCGGTGCTGCTAACGATCGGCTCCTTTTCCCGCATCCAGGATTCGGCCTCGTTAGCGTCGGCGAAATATTGCTGGGCCTGCAGGGAATCTTCTAGATCCTGCCGCCTCTGGGACGCTTTCCCTTTAAGGGATTCCCACTTCTGGTGCAAGTCGGAGAGCTTGGCTCTGACATCGTCGGAGGCAAAGTGGCCTGGGGGCAGGAAGGGGCGGGACAGGAAGTGGAGGGGAGAGGGAGACGGGAAGTGGAGGGGAGAGGAAGGGAAAGGGAGAGGAAGGAGAGGAGACAGGAAGTGAAGGGGAAAGGAAGTGAAGGGGATAGGAAGGGGAGGAGACAGGAAGTGAAGGGGAGAGGAAGGGGAGGAGACAGGAAGTGAAGGGGATAGGAAGGGAAGGAGACAGGAAGTGAAGGGGATAGGAAGGGGCGGGGAGAGGAAGGGAAGGGGGAGGAAGGGAAGGGGAGAGGAAAAGGCGGGGACAGGAAAGGGCGGGGAGAGGAAGGGAAGGGGAGAGGAAAAGGCAGGGACAGGAAGGGGCGGGGAGAGGAAGGGGAGGAGACAGGAAGTGAAGGGGAAAGGAAGGGGCGGGGAGAGGAAGGGGCGGGGAGAGGAAAAGGCAGGGACAGGAAGGGGAGGAGACAGGAAGTGAAGGGGAAAGGAAGGGGCGGGGAGAGGAAAAGGCGGGGACAGGAAGGGGCGGGGAGAGGAAGGGGTGGAGACAGGAAGTGAAGGGGATAGGAAGGGGAGGAGACAGGAAGTGAAGGGGAAAGGAAGGGGCGGGGAGAGGAAGGGAAGGGGAGAGGAAAAGGCGGGGACAGGAAGGGGCAGGGAGAGGAAGGGGAGGAGACAGGAAGTGAAGGGGATAGGAAGGGGAGGAGACAGGAAGTGAAGGGGAAAGGAAGGGGCGGGGAGAGGAAGGGGAGGAGACAGGAAGTGAAGGGGAAAGGAAGGGGCGGGGAGAGGAAGGGGAGGAGACAGGAAGTGAAGGGGATAGGAAGGGGAGGAGACAGGAAGTGAAGGAGACAGGAAGGGAATAATACAATACAATATAATATAATATAATATAATATAATATAATATAATATAATGAAAATCAATAAATATTATGGGGGGAAATTATGGAGACAGGAAGTAAGGGGATAGGAAGGGGAGGAGACAGGAAGTGAAGGTGAAAGGAAGGGGCGGGGAGAGGAAGGGAAGGGGAGAGAAAAAGGCGGGGACAGGAAGGGGCAGGGAGAGGAAGGGGAGGAGACAGGAAGTGAAGGGGATAGGAAGGGGAGGAGACAGGAAGTGAAGGGGAAAGGAAGGGGAGGAGACAGGAAGTGAAGGGGAAAGGAAGGGGAGGAGACAGGAAGCGAAGGGGATAGGAAGGGGAGGAGACAGGAAGTGAAGGGGAAAGGAAATGAAGGGGATAGGAAGGGGAGGAGACAGGAAGTGAAGGGGATAGGAAGGGGAGGAGACAGGAAGTGAAAGAGAAAGAAAGGGGAGGAGACAGGAAGTGAAGGGGAAAGGAAGGGGAGGAGACAGGAAGTGAAGGGCATAGGAAGGGGAGACGACAGGAAGTGAAGGAGACAGGAAGTGAAGGGGAAAGGAAGGGAATAATACAATACAATACAATATAATATAATATAATATAATATAATGAAAATCAATAAATATTATGGGGGGAAATGGGGGGAAATTATGGGGGACAGGAAGTGAGGGGACAGGAGGGGAGGGGACAGGAAGGGGAGGAGACAGGAAGTGAAGGGGAAAGGAAGGGAATAATACAATACAATACAATATAATATAATATAATATAATATAATATAATATAATGAAAATCAATAAATATTATGGGGGGAAATGGGGGGAAATTATGGGGGACAGGAAGTGAGGGGACAGGAGGGGAGGGGACAGGAAGGGGAGGAGACAGGAAGTGAAGGGGAAAGGAAGGGGAGGAGACAGGAAGTGAAGGGGAAAGGAAGGGGCAGGGAGAGGAAGGGCAGGGGAGAGGAAAAGGCGGGGACAGGAAGGGGCAGGGAGAGGAAGGGGAGGAGACAGGAAATGAAGGGGAAAGGAAGGGGAGGAGACAGGAAGTGAAGGGGACAGGAAGGGGAGGAGACAGGAAGTGAAGGGGATAGGAAGGGGAGACGACAGGAAGTGAAGGGGAAAGGAAGGGAAGGGGACAGGAGGGGAGGGGACAGGAAGGAGAGGAGACAGGAAGGGAAGGGGACAGGAAGGGGAGGGGACGGGAAGGGGAGGAGACAGGAAGGGAAGGGGACAGGAAGGGGAGGAGACAGGAAGTGAAGGGGAAGGGACAGGAAGGGAAGGGGAAGGGGACAGGAAGTGAAGGGGAAGGGAAGGGGAGGAGACAGGAAGTGAAGGGGACAGGAAGTGAAGGGGAGGAGAAGGGAAGGGGAGGAGACAGGAAGAGGAAGAGGAAGGGAATATAATATAAAATAAAGAAAAGAAAAGATGATATGATATAATAATGAAAATCAATAAATATTATGGGGGAAATGATGGGGGACAGGAAGGGGTGGGGACAGGAAGAGGCGGGGACAGGAAGGGGAGGAGACAGGAAGGAGAAAGGAAGGAAGCGGGATGCGCACGGTGCGGTGGGGAAGAGAGAGGAGAGGAGTTGAAATGGGAATTCGAACCCGGAACAGAGCGCAGCAGTGACCCCTAAGTTGATAGGGAAGGCTAGCACTGACCCCTAAGCCAAACCTAGCACTGACCCCTAACCCTGACCCACAACTAGCGTTGACCCCTAACCCAATCGTAGCACTGACCCCTAAACCAATCATACCAGTGACCCCTAACCCTAAACCAAGATTAGCGCTGACCCCTAACCCTAGCCCAAGCCTAGCATTGACCCCTATCATTGACCCCTAACCCTAACCCAACCCAAGCACTGATCCCTAACCCTAGCATTGACCCCTAACCCTAGCATTGAACCCGAACCCGCTTCCAAACCCGAACCCAACCCTAGCATTGACCCCTAACCTGAACCTGCCTCCAAACCCGAACCCAAACCTAGCACTGACCCCTAACCCTGACCCACAACTAGCGTTGACCCCTAACCCAATCGTAGCACTGACCCCTAAACCAATCATACCAGTGACCCCTAACCCTAAACCAAGATTAGCGCTGACCCCTAACCCTAGCCCAAGCCTAGCATTGACCCCTATCATTGACCCCTAACCCTAACCCAACCCAAGCACTGACCCCTAGCCCAACCCAAGCACTGATCCCTAACCCTAGCATTGACCCCTAACCCTAGCATTGAACCCGAACCCGCTTCCCAACCCGAACCCAACCCTAGCACTGACCCCTAACCCTATTCCTAACCCTAACCCAACCCTAGCATTGACCCCTAACCCTAGCAGTGAACCCGAACCCGCTTCCAAACCCGAACCCAACCCTAGCATTGACCCCTAACCTGAACCCGCTTCCAAACCCGAACCCAACCCTAGCACTGACCCCTAACCCTAGCACTGACCCCTAACCCTGACCCAACCCTAGCCCTGACCCCTAACCCTATTCCTAACCCAAGCCTAGCACTGACCCCTAACCCTATTCCTAACCCAAGCCTAGCACTGACCCCTAACCCTAAACCTATTCATAACCCCAACCCAACCCTAGCCCTGACCCCTAACCCTGACCCAACCCTAGCACTGACCCCTAACCCTAACCCCTAACCCAACCCTAGCACTGACCCCTAACCCTATTCCTAACCCAACCCTAGCACTGACCCCTAACCCTAACCCAACCCTAGCACTGACCCCTAACCCAACCCTAAACCAATTGCTAGCCCTATCCCAACTCTAGCACTGACCCCTAACCCTAACCCAACCCTAACCCCAACCCCTAACCCAAGCCTAGCACTGCCCCCTAACCCTAACCCAACCCTAGCGCTGACCCCTAACCCAACCCGTTCGGACCCACCTTCCTCCACCATGGTATTCCCCTTCTGAGTGACGGCCTTGATCCGGGGTTCGTGTCCGGCAATTTCCGCCTGCAAGGCCTGGTGCTTCTTCAAGAGGTTCTGGACCCCAATGAGGTCCTTGCCTGGAAGGGATAATAATAATAATAATAATAATAATGATAATAATAATAATAATAATAATAATAATAAATTATTTCCCGCCCATCTGGCTGGGTTTCAATAATAACAATAATCATAATAATCATAATACATAATAATAATAATAATATATTATTTCCCGCCCATCTGGCTGGGTTTCAATAATAATAATAATAATAATAATAATAATAAATTATTTCCCGCCCATCTGGCTGGGTTTCAATAATAATAATAATAATAATAATAATAATAATATAATGATAATAAACAACGGTGTGGAATAGATAATAAATATTAATAACTAATTACCAATTAATAATAGTCATAGTAATAATAGTACTACTAATACTTATAATAATAATAAGTAATATTAAAGTTATTCATTACTTATTAATATTTATGATCTATTCCACACTGATGATGATGATGGTAATTATTATTATTATGTGGACATCGTCACCCACTAATCATCATCATCATCAGTGTGGAAATAATAATGCAATATAAAATATAAATAAATAATATAATATAAAAATATAAAATATAAATTAATAAAATATAAAATATAAATATATGGTATGATATAATATATAAAATTAAAATATAAAATATGAAATAATATAATATATATAAATATGTAATATAATAAAATATAATAATATAAAATATAAAATTAAAAGATAAAAGATAAAAGAAAACATAAAAGATAAAATAATATAATAATATAATATAAAAGATAATATAATAATATAATCTAAAATCTAAAATCTAAAGTAATAATATAAAATATAAAATAAAAATATAAAATAATACAATATAAGAACATAATCTAAAGTCTAAAATCTAAAGTAACAATATAAAATATAAAATAATACAATATAATAACGTAATATAATCTAAAATCTAAAGTAACAATATAAAATATAAAATTAAAATATAAAATAATACAATATAATAACGTAATATAATCTAAAATCTAAAGTAATAATATAAAATATAAAATTAAAATATAAAATAATACAATATAGTAACGTAATCTAAAATCTAAAATAACAATATAAAATATAAAATTAAAATATAAAATAATACAATATAAGAACGTAATATAATCTAAAATCTATTTTTTTAAAAAAAATGATATTTATTAAAATTTCACAAAGAAAGGATCACATCAATAAAAAAGAAAAATTCAAGAATAAGAAGAAAAATACACACTGCAAAATACAAAAAGAAAAAAGAAAAAACAGTTAAAAACAATTCCCTCTTTTCATCACTACTTTTACATTTACTCGTTTCCCGGACCTCCTCATATATAATCTAAAATCTAAAGTAAGAATAGAAAACATAAAATCAAAATAAAAATGAAAAAATCAAAGAAATCAAATTAACAGCCATTAAAGCCGACCGATTAATTACCTCGGCGGCGAGGAACGAATGAAGGATTTATTTTCTTTTTTTAATTAACATTGATTAAAGTTTCCAAACGAAGAAAATCACATGAATAATCCAGAAGATTTGAACAAAAACAGAGAACAAGACACCATACAAAATACAATTGATTTATTATCGTAAATTTATTTTTACAATATTTTGTACTATTTTTACAAGATTTTGTAAAAATAATTTTATTATGACTATTATTAATTGATGAGGAACGATTATATTACTATTATTAATGGATGAGGAACGATTATATTACTATTCTTAATTGATGAGGAACGATGAACGAAGGAACCGACCTCGGTTGGTGGAAGCGGCAATGGGCTCCTTTTGTAAAAATAATTTTATTATGACTATTATTAATTGATGAGGAACGATTATATTACTATTCTTAATTGACGAGGAACGATTATATTACTATTCTTAATTGACGAGGAACGATGAACGAAGGAACCGACCTCGGTTGGTGGAAGCGGCAATGGGCTCCTTTTGTAAAAATAATTTTATTATGACTATTCTTAATTGACGAGGAACGATTATATTACTATTATTAATGGATGAGGAACGATTATATTACTATTCTTAATTGATGAGGAACGATGAACGCAAGGAACCGACCTCGGTTGGTGGAAGCGGCAATGGGCTCCTTTTGTAAAAATAATTTTATTATGACTATTATTAATTGACGAGGAACGATTATATTACTATTATTAATTGATGAGGAACGATTATATTACTATTATTAATTGATGAGGAACGATTATATTACTATTATTAATGGATGAGGAACGATTATATTACTATTCTTAATTGACGAGGAACGATGAACGAAGGAACCGACCTCGGTTGGTGGAAGCGGCAATGGGCTCCTTTTGTAAAAATAATTTTATTATGACTATTATTAATTGACGAGGAACGATTATATTACTATTATTAATGGATGAGGAACGATTATATTACTATTATTAATTGATGAGGAACGATGAACGAAGGAACCGACCTCGGTTGGTGGAAGCGGCAATGGGCTCCTTTTGTAAAAATAATTTTATTATGACTATTATTAATTGACGAGGAACGATTATACTACTATTAATTGATGAGGAACGATTATATTACTTTTATTAATTGATGAGGAACGATTAACGAAGGAACCGACCTCGGTTGGTGGAAGCGGCAATGGGCTCCTTTTGTAAAAATAATTTTATTATGACTATTCTTAATTGATGAGGAACGATTATAATACTATTCTTAAAAGATGAGGCACGATTATATTACTATTCTTAATTGACGAGGAACGATGAATGAAGGAACCGACCTCGGTTGGTGGAAGCGGCAATGGGCTCCTTTTGTAAAAATAATTTTATTATGACTATTCTTAATTGACGAGGAACGATTATATTACTATTCTTAATTGATGAGGCACGATTATATTACTATTATTAATTGATGAGGAACGATGAACGAAGGAACCGACCTCGGTTGGTGGAAGCGGCAATGGGCTCCTTTTGTAAAAATAATTTTATTATGACTATTCTTAATTGAAGAGGAACGATTATATTACTATTATTAATGGATGAGGAACGATTATATTACTATTATTAATGGATGAGGAACGATTAACGAAGGAACCGACCTCGGTTGGTGGAAGCGGCAATGGGCTCATATTGAAAAACTAATTTTATTATTACTATTATACAATGAAGAGGAACGATTATATTACTATTATTAATGGATGAGGAACGATTATATTACTATTCTTAATGGATGAGGAACGATGAACGAAGGAACCGACCTCGGTTGGTGGAAGCGGCAATGGGCTCCTTTTGTAAAAATAATTTTATTATGACTATTCTTAATTGATGAGGAACGATTATATTACTATTCTTAATTGACGAGGAACGATTATATTACTATTCTTAATGGACGAGGAACGATGAACGAAGGAACCGACCTCGGTTGGTGGAAGCGGCAATGGGCTCCTTTTGTAAAAATAATTTTATTATGACTATTCTTAATTGACGAGGAACGATTATATTACTATTATTAATTGATGAGGAACGATTATATTACTATTCTTAATTGACGAGGAACGATGAACGAAGGAACCGACCTCGGTTGGTGGAAGCGGCAATGGGCTCCTTTTGTAAAAATAATTTTATTATGACTATTCTTAATTGATGAGGAACGATTATATTACTATTCTTAATTGATGAGGAACGATTATATTACTATTCTTAATTGATGAGGAACGATGAACGAAGGAACCGACCTCGGTTGGTGGAAGCGGCAATGGGCTCCTTTTGTAAAAATAATTTTATTATGACTATTATTAATTGACGAGGAACGATTATATTACTATTATTAATTGACGAGGAACGATTATATTACTATTATTAATGGATGAGGAACGATGAACGAAGGAACCGACCTCGGTTGGTGGAAGCGGCAATGGGCTCCTTTTGTAAAAATAATTTTATTATGACTATTCTTAATTGACGAGGAACGATTATATTACTATTCTTAATTGATGAGGAACGATTATATTACTATTCTTAATGGATGAGGAACGATGAACGAAGGAACCGACCTCGGTTGGTGGAAGCGGCAATGGGCTCCTTCTCCCGGATCCAGGTCTCCTCGTCTTCCACGTCCCGGAAGAGCTGCTGGAGGCGGAGCGAGTCGGCCAGCTTCTGCTTCCGGGCCGCCATGGGGTCGCGCAGGGCCTCGTACCGGGCCCCCAGGGCCTCCTGCTTCTTCCGGATGTTTCCGGCGTCAAAATGGCCGGCCTCCTGGAACTGGCGGGCTTGGATGGCGATGCCGTCGATCCGGTCCTGGAAAGGGAGCGTCGTGCGTGAGGGGCGGCTGAGGCCGGCGAGCGACGGCGGAGACCCATAGATCACGAGGAGGCGATGGGGTAGGGAAACCCTGCGGGGGGCGCCCTGAGAGCCCCTGACCCCTAAGGAGGAGAGGGGGGCACCAGAGAGCCCCTGACCCCTAAGGAGGAGAGGGGGCACCAGAGAGCCCCTGACCCCTAAGGAGGAGAGGGGGCGGCCCGAGAGCCCCTGACCCCTAAGGAGGAGAGGGGGCGACCTGAGAGACCTGACCCCTAAGGAGGAGAGGGGGCGGCCCAAGAGACCCTGACCCCTAAGGAGGAGAGCGGGCGGCCCGAGAGCCCCTGACCCCTAAGGAGGAGAGGGGGGCACCAGAGAGCCCCTGACCCCTAAGGAGGAGAGGGGGCGGCCCGAGAGCCCCTGACCCCTAAGGAGGAGAGGGGGCGCCCTGAGATCCGGTCCTGGAAAGGGAGCGTGGTGCGTGAGGGTTGGCTGAGGCCGGCGACCCACAGTGGAGACCCATAGATCACGAGGAGGGGAGAAAAGGAGCGATGGGGTAGGGAAACCCTGTGGGGGGCGCCCTGAGAGCCCCTGACCCCTAAGGAGGAGAGGGGGTGGCTGAGGCCGGCGACCCACGGCGGAGACCCATAGATCACGAGGAGGGGAGAAAAGGGGCGCTCTGAGAGCCCCTGACCCCTAAGGAGGAGAGTGGGGCGGCCCGAGAGCCCCTGACCCCTAAGGAGGAGAGGGGGGCGCCAGAGAGCCCCTGACCCCTAAGGAGGAGAGGGGGTGGCTGAGGCCGGCGACCCATGGCGGAGACCCATAGATCACGAGGAGGGGAGAAAAGGGGCGCCCTGAAAGCCCCTGACCCCTAAGGAGGAGAGCGGGCGGCCCGAGAGCCCCTGACCCCTAAGGAGGAGAGGGGGGCACCAGAGAGCCCCTGACCCCTAAGGAGGAGAGGGCGCCCTGGAGATCCGGTCCTGGAAAGTGAGTGACGTGCGTGAGGGGCGGCTGAGGCCGGCGACCCACGGCGGAGACCCATAGAACATGAGGAGGGGAGAAAAGGGGCGCCCTGAGAGCCCCTGACCCCTAAGGAGGAGAGCGGGCGCCCTGAGAGCCCCTGACCCCTAAGGAGGAGAGGGGGGCACCAGAGAGCCCCTGACCCCTAAGGAGGAGAGGGGGCGCCCTGAGATCCGGTCCTGGAAAGGGAGCGTCGTGCGTGAGGGGCGGCTGAGGCCGGCGACCCACGGCGGAGACCCATAGACCCCGAGGAGGGGAGAAAAGGGGCAATGGGGTAGGGAAACCCTGTGGGGGGCGCCCTGAGAGCCCCTGACCCCTAAGGAGGAGAGGGGGCGGCTGAGGCCGGCGACCCACGGCGGAGACCCATAGATCACGAGGAGGGGAGAAAAGGGGCGCTCTGAGATCCCCTGACCCCTAAGGAGGAGAGGGGGCGGCCCGAGAGCCCCTGACCCCTAAGGAGGAGAGCGGGCGGCCCGAGAGCCCCTGACCCCTAAGGAGGAGAGGGGGCGCCCTGAGATCCGGACCTGGAAAGGGAACGTCGTGCGTGAGGGGCGGCTGAGGCCGGCGACCCACGGCGGAGACCCATAGACCCCGAGGAGGGGAGAAAAGGGGCGATGGGGTAGGGAAACCCTGTGGGGGGCGCCCCAATAGCCCCTGACCCCTAAGGAGGAGAGGGGGCGGCTGAGGCCGGCGACCCACGGCGGAGACCCATAGACGACGAGGAGGGGAGGAGGGATGGGGTAGGAAAACCCTGTGGGGGGCACCAGAGAGCCCCTGACCCCTAAGGAGGAGAGGGGGGCACCCGAGAGCCCCTGACCCCTAAGGAGGAGAGGGGGCGGCTGAGGCCGGCGACCCACGGCGGAGACCCATAGACCCCGAGGAGGGGAGAAAAGGGGCGATGGGGTAGGGAAACCCTGTGGGGGGCGCCCTGAGAGCCCCTGACCCCTAAGGAGGAGAGGGGGGCACCAGAGAGTCCCTGACCCCTAAGGAGGAGAGGGGGTGGCTGAGGACGGCGCGCGACGGCGGAGACCCATAGATCACGAGGAGGGGAGAAAAGGGGCGATGGGGTAGGGAAATCCTGTGGGGGGCGACCCAATAGCCCCTGACCCCTAAGGAGGAGAGGGGGCACCAGAGAGCCCCTGACCCCTAAGAATAAGAATAAAATAATCATCATCATCATCATAGTAATAATAATAAAAAATAAGAATAAGAATAAATTAATAATCATCATCATAGTAATAATAAAAAAGAATAAGAATAAGAATAAAATCATCATCATCATCATCATCATAGTAATAATAAAAAATAATAAGAATAAGAATAAAATCATCATCATCATCATCATAGTAATAATAAAAAATAATAAGGATAAGAATAAAATAATAATCATCATAGTAATAATAATAAAAATAATAAAAAATAAGAATAAACTAATCATCATCATCATCATAGTAATAATAATAATAAAAAAAAATCATGATCATCATCATCATAGTAATAAAAAAAAATAATAAGAATAAAATCATGATCATCATCATCATAGTAATAATAAAAAATAATAAGGATAAGAATAAAATAATAATCATCATCATAGTAATAATAATAAAAATAATAAAAAATAAGAATAAACTAATCATCATCATCATCATCATAGTAATAAAAAAAAAAGAATAAAATCATGATCATCATCATAGTAATAATAAAAAATAATAATAATAAAATAAAAATAATAATCATATTAATAATAATAAAAATAATAAAAAATAAGAATAAGAATAAAATAATAATCATTATAGTAATAATAATAAAAATAATAAAAATAATAAGAATAAGAACAAAATCATCATCATCATAGTAATAATAAAAAATAATAAGAATAAAATAATAATAATAATAATGATGATCATGATAATAATAATAATAATAATAATAATAATAATAATAATTCATTTATGATGATTACGATTTATGATGATGGTTTTAATATTAGTAGTAAGAAAGGGCACCTGATGTTGATAA
>OX395140.1:50190744-50215744 GCA_947686815.1 Podarcis lilfordi | reverse complement strand
GGTGAAGTATCCGGGCCCAGACAGGAAATGGGGAAGTATTCTGGGCCCCAACAGGAAACGGGAAAGGATTCTTGGCCCAGACGGGAAACGGGGAAGGAATCAGGGACCAGACAGGAAACGGAAAAGGAGTCCAGGCCCCAACAGGAAACGGGAAACAAGCCCAGCCCCAACAGGAAATGGGAAAGGAATCTGGGCCCCGACAGGAAACGGGAAACAAGTCCTTTCCCATTTCCTTTCCCATTTCCCAACAGGAAATGGGAAAGGAATCTGGGCCCCAGCAGGAAACAGGAAACAAGTCCAGCCCCAACAGGAAATGGGAAAGGAATCTGGGTCCAGAGAGGAAACGGTGAAGTATCCGGGCCCAGACAGGAAACGGGGAAGTATTTCGGGCCCCAACAGGAAACGGGAAAGGATTCTTGGCCCAGACCAGGAAATGGGAAAGGAATATGGGCCCCAGCAGGAAACAGGAAACAAATCCAGCCCCAACAGGAAATGGGAAAAGAATCTGGGCCCCAACAGGAAACAAGTCCGGCCCCAACAGGAAACGGGAAACAAGTCCAGTCGCAACAGGAAATGGGAAAGGAATCTGGGCCCCAGCAGGAAACAGGAAACAAGTCCAGCCCCAACAGGAAATGGGGAAGGAATCTGGGCCCCGACAGGAAACAGGAAACAAGTCCAGCCCCGACAGGAAATGGGAAAGGAATCTGGGCCCCGACAGGAAACGGGAAACAAGCCCAGCCCCAACAGGAAATGGGAAAGGAATCTGGGCCCAGACAGGAAACGGGAAGGGAATCTGGGTCCCAACAGGAAACAAGGAAGGAATCTGGGTCCAGAGAGGAAACGGTGAAGTATCCGGGCCCAGACAGGAAATGGGGAAGTATTCTGGGCCCCAACAGGAAACGGGAAAGGATTCTTGGCCCAGACGGGAAACGGGGAAGGAATCAGGGACCAGACAGGAAACGGAAAAGGAGTCCAGGCCCCAACAGGAAACGGGAAACAAGCCCAGCCCGACAGGAAATGGGAAAGGAATCTGGGCCCAGACAGGAAACGGGAAACAAGCCCAGCCCCGACAGGAAATGGGGAAGGAATCTGGGCCCAGACAGGAAACAGGAAACAAGTCCAGCCCCAACAGGAAATGGGAAACAAGTCCAGCCCCAACAGGAAATGGGGAAGGAATCTGGGCTCCAGCAGGAAACAGGAAGGGAATCTGGGCCCCGACAGGAAACAGGAAACAAGTCCTTTCCCATTTCCTTTCCCATTTCCCAACAGGAAATGGGAAAGGAATCTGGGCCCAGACAGGAAATGGGGAAGTATCCGGGCCCTGACAGGAAACAGGGAAGGAATCCTGGCCGAAACAGGAAACAAGTCCAGCCCCAACAGGAAATGGGGAAGGAATCCAGGCCCAGACAGGAAATGGGGAAGTTTCCGGGCCCCGACAGGAAATGGGAAAGGAATCTGGGCCTTGACAGGAAATGGGAAAGGAATCCGTGCCCCAACAGGAAATGGGAAAGGAATCCGGGTCCAGACAGGAAACAAGGAAGGAATCTGGGTCCAGAGAGGAAACGGGAAAGGAGGCGGGTCCTCGACAGGAAGTGGGACAGGAAACGGGCCCCCGCACCTTGTAGGCCTCGTCGGTGGCGGTCTTCATCTTCTCGTTGACCCAACTCTTGAGTTCGTCCGAATCGCGGAAGAACTGCTGGAGGTGGAAGGAATCGGCGAGTTGCGCCCGGCGGCGGAGCGCCCTCTCGTGGAGGGCGTTGCGGCGGTTCAAGAGCTGAATAATAATAATAATAATAATAATAATAATAAATATTAGTAATAATAAATGCAATATATTAAATATAATGATATTAATTATAAATATAATACAATAAATGTAATATAATAATACAGTAATAAATGTAATACAATAAATCTAATAATAAATGTAATATAATAATATTAATAATAAATGTAATATAATAAATATAATATTAATTATAAATGTAATATAATAAACGTAATAATAAATGTAATATAATATAATTGGATAAACTGAAATAATATGAAATATTAGGGTGATAAAACGGAATGGAATAGAAGTAAAGAACATGAAATAAATTAGAATAAATTGAAATAATATGAAATATTAGAGTGATAAAATGGAATGGAATAGAATGGAAGAAAAGAATATGAAATAAATAAGAATAAACTAATATGAAACAATAAAGAATATGAAATAAATCAGAATAAATTGAAATAATATGAAATATTAGGGGGATAAAATGGAATGGAATAGAATAGAAGAAAAGAATATGAAATAAATAAGAATAAATTAATATGAAACAATAAAGAATATGAAATAAATAAGAATAAATTGAAATAATATGAAATATTAGGGGGATAAAATGGAATGGACTAGAATAGAAGAAAAGAATATGAAATAAATTAGAATAAATTAATATGAAATAATAAAGAATATGAAATAAATTAGAATAAATTGAAATAATAAGAAATATTAGGGGATAAAATGGAATGGACTAGAATAGAAAAAAAGAATATGAAATAAATTAGAATAAATTAATATGAAATATTAAAGAATATGAAATAAATTAGAATAAATTAATATGAAATAATAAAGAATATGAAAAAAATTAGAATAAATTGAAATAATATGAAATATTAGGGGATAAAATGGAATGGAATAGAAGAAAAGAATATGAAATAAATTAGAATAAATTAATATGAAATAATAAAGAATATGAAAAAAATTAGAATAAATTGAAATAATATGAAATATTAGGGGGATAAAATGGAATGGAATAGAAGAAAAGAATATGAAATAAATTAGAATAAATTAATATGAAATAATAAAGAATATGAAATAAATTAGAATAAATTGAAATAATATGAAATATTAGGGGATAAAATGGAATGGAATAGAATAGAAGAAAAGAACATGAAATAAATTAATATGAAATAATAAATAATATGAAATAAATTAGAATAAATTGAAATAATAAGAAATATTAGGGATAAAATGGAATGGAATAGAATAGAAGAAAAGAATATGAAATAAATTAGAATAAATTAATATGAAATAATAAAGAATATGAAATAAATTAGAATAAATTGAAATAATATGAAATATTAGGGGGATAAAATGGAATGGAATAGAATAGAAGAAAAGAATATGAAATAAATTAGAATAAATTAATATGAAATAATAAAGAATATGAAATAAATTAGAATAAATTGAAATAATAAGAAATATTGGGGGGTGGAAAATAAACTTACCGCGTCTCTCCGGGTCGAAACGTCCTCTTTGGCGTAGTGATTGTTCTGCATCAACTTGGTGGCAAATTCGTCCAGGGCCTAAAAATGGAAATTAAAAGGAAAATTAAAAAGGAAAACGACCCTTATTACCGTGAAAATGATGACCGTGAAAATCAAAATGGAAATGGAAATTATTAAAATGTTGATTATTAAAACAGAAACCGAAATTATTAAAATTAGTAGCAGTAATAATAATAATGATAATAATTACTATTTAATAATAATAATAATAATAACTACTAAATAATAAATAATAATAATGATAATAATTACTATTTAATAATAATAATAATAATAACTACTAAATAATAATAATAATATAATAATAATAATAACTACTAAATAATAATAATAATAATAATAATATAATAACTACTAAATAATAATTATAACTACTAAATAATAATAAATAATAATAATAATAATAATAATAATAATAATAATAATAATAATAATAATATACTAATAATAATAACTACTAAATAATAATAATAATATTAATTACTATTTATACCCCTCCCATCTGGATGGGTTTCCCAGACACTCCCAACAGAATAATAAAAATGATGATGATGATTCAAATGAAAATTAAAAGTAATGGAAAATGATTGGAAAAATATTACCATGAAAATTAAAGCGGAAATGGAAATGGTTACAATGGAAATTATTAAAATGGAAATTATGGGGAAATTAAAAAGGAAAATGACCATGATTACCGTGAAAATCAGGACCATGAAAATAAAATGGAAATGGAAATGGTTACAATGGAAATTTTTGTAATGGAAATTATTAAAATGGAAATGGAAATTATAGGAATTTAAAAAGGAAAATGTCCCTTATGACCATGAAAATAAAAATGGCAATGGAAATTCTGAAAATGGAAATTATTAAAATGGAAATGATTAAAATTAAAGGAATTACCGTGATTTTTTCTTCCTGGGCGCTAAGGGATTTCTCAAAATCTTCGTGTTTTTTGAGCAGCGCTTCCACGCTGTCGAGAGAATCGCCCAGATCTTCGTTCAGCAGGAAAGCCTGAAAAAAAGGAAAAAAATATTATTTTTAATAATATTAATAATAATAATAATATTAATAGTAATAATATTAATTAATAATAATAATAATAATAAAAATATTAATAATATTAATAATATTAATAATATTAATAATATTAATAACATTAATAATAATATTAATTAATAAAATAATTAATAAATAATAATAATAATAATAATATTAATAATATTAATAAACAATTAATAATAATAATAAATAATAATAATAATAATAATAATAATAATAATAATAATAAATTATTATAATAATGAATAACAATAAAATAAAATAAAAATTTAAAAAGTGATTTATACGCCGCCCTCCCCAGCTCACAGCCAATCATCAAAAAAGTGGATTAAAATACCATTTTTAATTTCATTCCCCAAACTGAATTCTCCTTTCAATTCAATTCAAATCCCAATTCGATTTCCGCGCGATTCGGGGTCAGTTGGGGGCCGTAAGTTAGGGGTTAGGGTTCGAGGTTGGGGGTCAGGGTTAGGGGTCAGGGTTGGGGGTTAGAGACGAGGGTTTGGGGTGAGGGTTAGGTTGGGGGTTAGAGGTCAGGCATTAGGGGTTAGGGGTTTGTGTCCGGGTTAGAGGTCAGGCATTGGGGGTTAAGGGTTTGTGTTAGGGTTAGAGGTCAGGCATTGGGGTTTTGGGGTTTGTGTTAGAGGTCAGGCATTGGGGGTTAGGGGTTAGGGTTAGAGGTCAGGCATTGGGGTTAGGGGTTTGTGTTAGAGGTCAGGCATTGGGGGTTAGGGGTTTGTGTCCGGGTTAGAGGTCAGACATTGGGGTTAGGGGTTTGTGTTAGAGGTCAGGCATTGGGGGTTAGGGGTTTGTGTTAGGGGTCAGGCATTGGGGGTTAGGGGTTTGTGTCCGGGTTAGAGGTCAGGCATTGGGGGTTAGGGGTTTGTGTTAGGGTTAGAGGTCAGGCATTGGGGGTGAGGCGTTTGTGTTAGGGTTAGAGGTCAGGCATTAGGGGTTAGGGGTATGTGTCCGGGTTAGAGGTCAGGCATTGGGGGTTAGGGGTTTGTGTTAGGGTTGGGGGTTCGAGTTAGAGGTCAGGGTTAGAGGTCAGCCATTAAGGGTTAGAGGTCAGGCCTTCGGGTTCCGGGTTCGAGTTAGAGCTCAGGCCTTAGGGGTTAGAGATCAGGCCTTTGGGTTCCGGGTTCGAGTTAGAGCTCAGGCATTAGGAGTTAGTGTCCGGGTTAGAGGTCAGGGATTGGGGGTTAGGGGTTTGCGTTGGGGTTAGAGGTCAGGCCTTAGGTTGGGGGTTCAAGTTAGAGATCAGGGTTAGAGGTCAGTCATTGGGGGTTAGGGGTCAGGAGTTAGGGGTTTGTGTCCGGCTTAGAGGTCAGGCCTTCGGGTTCCGGGTTCCAATCCCGCTTACGGCTCAACCCTTGGGGTTCCGGGGTCGAGTTAGAGCTCCCCAGATCCCTCGGGTTTTGGGTTCGAATTAGAGACCCTCCTCCCGGGCGACCCTGGGCTTCCGGAAGCTTCCCGGCTCCGGGTTCGAGTCCCGACCTCCTGCTTGCTCATCCAGTTGTCGACTTGTTCGGTGTCTCTGTAGAAAAGCTGGAGGTCCATGCACTGTTCGTATTGCTGGCGCCGGATTTCCCACAATTCCAAGAGGGCGGCCCGCTCCTCCGATAGGACGGTCAGCTGGGGGGCGGAGAGAGGGAGAGGTCAGAGGTCGGGGGGCGGGGAAACGAGAGAGAAGCCTAACCCAAACCCCTAACCCCCAATGCCTGACCTCTAACCCTAACACAAACCCCTAAGCTATAATGCCTGACCTCTAACCCTAACCCATGACCCCTAACCCCAACGCCTGACCCCCAACACCTAACCTCTAACCCCAACCCCCAATGCCTGACCTCTAACCCTTCCCTCTAACCCCCATGCCTGATCTCTAACCCTAACCCCTAACCCCCAATGAGTGACCTCTAACCCTTACCTCTAACCCCCAAGCCTAAGGCCTGACCTCTAACCCTAACCCCCAATGCCTGACCTCTAACCGTTACCTCTAACTCGAACCCCCAACCCTAAGGCCTAGCCTCTAACCCTAACCCAAACCCCTAACCCCAATGCCTGACCTCTAACCCTTCCCTCTACCTCTAACCCCCAACCTTAAGGCCTAACCTCTAACCCTGACACAAACCCCTAACCCCCAATGCCTGACCTCTAACTCAAACCCCCAACCCTAAGGCCTAACCTCTAACCCTAACACCAACCCCTGACCCCTAACTCCAACCCCAATGCCGGGCCTCTAACCCTAATCCTAACACAAACCCCTAACCCCCAATGCCTGACCTCTAACCCTTACCTCTACCTCTACCTCTAACCCCCAACCTCTAATGTCTGACCTCTAACCCCCAACCCTAAGGCCTAACCCCCAACCCTAACCCAAACCCCTAACCCCCAATGCCTGACCTCTAACCCTTACCTCTAACCCCCAAGCCTAAGGCCTGACCTCTAACCCTAACCCCCAATGCCTGATCTCTAACCCTGACCTCTAACCCCCACCCAAACTCTTATGCCTGACCTCTAACCCTAACCCTAACCCCCAATGCCTGACCTCTAACCCTTACCAGTAACCCCCAAGCCTAAGGCCTAACCCTCTAACCCTAACCCCTGATGCCTGACCTCTAACCGTTACCTCTAACTCGAACCCCCAACCCTAAGGCCTAGCCTCTAACCCTAACCCAAACCCCTAACCCCCAATGCCTGACCCCTAACACAAACCCCTAACCCCCAATGCCTGACCTCTAACCCTTACCTCTAACTTGAACCCCCAACCCTAAGGCCTAGCCTCTAACCCTAACACAACCCCTAACCCCCAATGCCTGACCTCTAACCCCCAAGCCTAAGGCCTGATCTCTAACCCTAACCCCTAATGCCTGACCTCTAACACTAACCCTAACCCCCAACCCTAAGGCCTAACCTCTAACCCTTACCTCTAACCCTAACCCCCAACCCCCAATGCCTGACCTCTAACCCCCAAGCCTAGGGCCTGATCTCTAACCCTAACCCCCAACCCCCAATGCCTGACCTCTAACCCCCAAGCCTAGGGCCTGATCTCTAACCCTAACCCTTAACCCCCAATGCCTGACCTCTAACTCCCAACCCTAAGGCCTAACCTCTAACCCTAACCCAAACCCCTAACCCCCAATGCCTGACCCCTAACACAAACCCCTAACCCCCAATGCCTGACCTCTAACCCTTACCTCTAACTTGAACCCCCAACCCTAAGGCCTAGCCTCTAACCCTAACACAACCCCTAACCCCCAATGCCTGACCTCTAACCCCCAAGCCTAAGGCCTGATCTCTAACCCTAACCCCCAATGCCTGACCTCTAACACTAACCCTAACCCCCAACCCCCAATGCCTGACCTCTAACCCTTACCTCTAACCCTAACCCCCAACCCTAATGCCTAACCTCTAACCCCCAAGCCTAGGGCCTGATCTCTAACCCTAACCCCCAACCCCCAATGCCTGACCTCTAACCCCCAAGCCTAGGGCCTGATCTCTAACCCTAACCCTTAACCCCCAATGCCTGACCTCTAACTCCCAACCCTAAGGCCTAACCTCTAACCCTAACACAAACCCCTAACCCCCAATGCCTGACCTCTAACCCTAACACAAACCCCTAACCCCCAATGCCTGACCTCTAACTCCCAACCCTAATGCCTAACCTCTAACCCTAACACAAACCCCTAACCCCCAATGCCTGACCTCTAACCCTAACACAAACCCCTAACCCCCAATGCCTGACCTCTAACCCCCAACCCTAATGCCTAACCTCTAACCCTAACACAAACCCCTAACCCCCAATGCCTGACCCCCAACCCTAAGGCCTAACCTCTAACCCAACACAAACCCCTAACCCCCAATGCCTGACCTCTAACCCCCAACCCTAAGGCCTAACCTCTAACCCAACACAAACCCCTAACCCCCAATGCCTGACCTCTAACCCCCAACCCTAAGGCCTAACCTCTAACCCAACACAAACCCCTAACCCCCAATGCCTGACCTCTAACCCCCAACCCTAAGGCCTAACCTCTAACCCTAACACAAACCCCTAACCCCCAATGCCTGACCTCTAACCCTAACACAAACCCCTAACCCCCAATGCCTGACCTCTAACTCCCAACCCTAAGGCCTAACCTCTAACCCTAACACAAACCCCTAACCCCCAATGCCTGACCTCTAACCCTAACCCCCAACCCTAATGCCTAACCTCTAACCCTAACACAAACCCCCAACCCCCAATGCCTGACCTCTAACCCCCAAGCCTAAAGCCTGATCTCTAACCCTAACCCCTAACCCCCAATGCCTGAACTCTAACGCTAACACAAACCCCCAAACCCCAATGCCTGACCTCCAACCCTAACACAAACCCCTAACCCCCAATGCCTGACCTCTAACCCCCAACCCTAAGGCCTAACCTCTAACCCTAACACAAACCCCTGATCCCCAATGCCTGACCTCTAACCCTAACCCCCAACCCTAAGGCCTAACCTCTAACCCTAACACAAACCCCCAACCCCCAATGCCTGACCTCTAACCCCCAAGCCTAAAGCCTGATCTCTAACCCTAACCCCTAACCCCCAATGCCTGACCTCTAACGCTAACACAAACCCCTAACCCCCAATGCCTGACCTCTAACCCTTACCTCTAACCCTAACCCCCAACCCCCAATGCCTGACCTCTAACCCCCAAGCCTAGGGCCTGATCTCTAACCCAACACAAACCCCTAACCCCCAATGCCTGACCTCTAACCCCCAACCCTAAGGCCTAACCTCTAACCCAACACAAACCCCTAACCCCCAATGCCTGACCTCTAACCCCCAACCCTAAGGCCTAACCTCTAACCCAACACAAACCCCTAACCCCGACCTCTAACCCTAACACAAACCCCCAACCCTAAGGCCTAACCTCTAACCCTAACCCTAAGGCCTAACCTCTAACCCTAACACAAACCCCTAACCCCCAATGCCTGACCTCTAACCCTAACACAAACCCCTAACCCCCAATGCCTGACCTCTAACCCCCAACCCTAATGCCTAACCTCTAACCCTAACACAAACCCCTAACCCCCAATGCCTGACCTCTAACCCTAACACAAACCCCTAACCCCCAATGCCTGACCTCTAACCCCCAACCCTAATGCCTAACCTCTAACCCTAACACAAACCCCTAACCCCCAATGCCTGACCCCCAACCCTAAGGCCTAACCTCTAACCCTAACACAAACCCCTAAACCCCAATGCCTGACCTCTAACCTTTACCTCTAACCCTAACCCCCAACCCTAATGCCTAACCTCTAACCCTAACACAAACCCCTAACCCCCAATGCCTGACCCCCAACCCTAAGGCCTAACCTCTAACCCTAACACAAACCCCTAAACCCCAATGCCTGACCTCTAACCTTTACCTCTAACCCTAACCCCCAACCCTAATGCCTAACCTCTAACCCTAACACAAACCCCTAACCCCCAATGCCTGACCTCTAACCCTAACACAAACCCCTAACCCCCAATGCCTGACCTCTAACCCCCAACCCTAAGGCCTAACCTCTAACCCTAACACAAACCCCTAACCCCCAATGCCTGACCTCTAACCCTAACACAAACCCCTAACCCCCAATGCCTGACCTCTAACCCCCAACCCTAAGGCCTAACCTCTAACCCAACACAAACCCCTAACCCCCAATGCCTGACCTCTAACTTTAACCCCCACCCAACGCCTAACCTCTAACCCCAATGCCTGACCTCTAACCCTAACACAAACTGATAACCCCTAATAAGTGACCCCTAACCCCTACTCCACCCCTAACACAAACCCCTAGCCTAACAATTCCCCAATAATTTCCAGATAATTTTCCAATCATTTCTCAATCATGTCCCAATAATTTCTCAATCATTTCCCAATAATTCCATAATAATTTCCCAATAATTTCCCAATAATTCCCTAATAATTTCCCAATAATTCCATAATAATTTCCGAATAATTCCCTAATAATTTCCCAATAATTCCCTAATCATTTCCCAATAATTCCGTAATAATTTCCCAATAATTCCCTAATCATTTCCCAATAATTTCCTAATAATTCCCTATTAATTCCCTAATAATTTCTGAATAATTCCCTAATAATTTCCAAATAATTTCCAAATATTTTCCTAATAATTTCCCAACAATTCCCTAATAATTTCTGAATAATTCCCTAATAATTTCCAAATAATTTCCCAATAATTCCCTATTAATTACCTAATAATTTCCGAATAATTCCCTAATAATTACCAAATAATTTCCTAACAATTCCCTAATAATTTCCTAATAATTCCCTAACAATTTCCCAATAATTCCCCAATAATTTCCCAATAATTTCCTAATAATTTTCCAATAATTCCCTAATAATTTCCCAATAATTTCCTAATAATTTAACCCTTACCTTCTCTCTCACTTCCGCAGAAGCATAATGTCCGGCTGCAAGGAGGGCTTGGCCCGATCTGGCCGGCCGACTTGAAACTATCTTCGTGGGCATCAATTTCTCCCATGGGGGAAAAATTGATTTATTAAATTTAATCAAATTAATCAGGTAATCAACAGCAATGAAATAAATGGGAAATTCAATTCAATAAAGGTAATGTAAATAAAAAACAAATTTAATTAATGTCATTTAAAATTAAATGTAAGAAATGTCGCCTAAAAATGCTTAAAAATTAAAATTAATGTCATTTAAAAAGGCCTAAAAATTAAGTGTAACAGATACCATTTTAAAAGGCATAAAAATTAAAATTAATAAATGTAAAAAGGCATAAAAATGAAATTTAACGTCATTTAAAAAGGCATAAAAATGAAATTTAACGTCACTAAAAATGCATAAAAATGAAATTTAACGTCATTTAAAAAGGCATAAAAATGAAATTTAACGTCACTAAAAAGGCATAAAAATGAAATTTAACGTCACTAAAAATGCATAAAAATGAAATTTAACGTCATTTAAAAAGGCATAAAAATGAAATTTAACGTCACTAAAAAGGCATAAAAATGAAATTTAACGTCACTAAAAAGGCATAAAAATTAAATGTAACGTCACTAAAAAGGCATAAAAATGAAATTTAACGTCATTTAAGAAGGCATAAAAATAAATTCAATGTCATGTAGAAATTAATAAAATTGATTTGCTGACGCCGAAAGAATATTAACCTTGTGTTCCTGATGACGGTCAAGAAGGGCTTCCGCCCCGGCAACATCGTTAGCAAGTTCGTCAGCGTTGATCAAAGCCTTCATTTCGGTGACCCAGCTGGTGAGATCTCGGAAATCGGCCAGGAATCGCTGGAGGCTTTTGGGGGAAGATTTTGGGATAAATATATTTATTTAATAATAATTAATAATTAATAATAATAATAATAATAATAATTAAATAATAATAATTAAATAATAATAATTAAATAATAATAATAATAATAATAATAATAATAATAAATTGATAAAAATCAGTAAATCAATAAAGTCAATTAATAAAATTAAATAAAGGAATAAATTTCATTCATTAATAATATTAATCATTCATTAATAGAAATCCATCAGATTCATTAACAAAAATAAAGAAACTAATGAAATTAATTCGATGAATTAATAAATATCCACCAGATTCATTAATAAAATTAAAGAAACTAAAATTGGGGGCAAATTTTGGGGAAATAGAATAATTTAATAATAAAAATAATAATAATAATAATAATAATAAAAATTATAATATAATATGATATGATATAATATAATAATAATAAATTTAGCGGCAGTCTTCTCAGTAAGGGGCAAATTTTCGGGAGAAATGTAATTTAATAATAATAAGAAGAAGAATAAGTGTATATAATAATAATAATAATAATAATAATAATAATAACAGGAAGTGTATAATAATAATAATAATAATAATAATAATAATAATAAATTTAAGCGGCGGTCTTCTCAGTAAGGGGCAAATTTTCGGGAGAAAATAGAATAATTTGATAATAATAATAATAATAATAAATAATTATAATAGAATATATGATATAATATAATAATAATAAATTTAAGCGACGGTCTTCTCAGTAAGGGGCAAATTTTCGGGAGAAATATAATTTAATAATAATTATAAGAAGAAGAAGTGTATATAATAATAATAATAAAAGTAATAATAACAGGAAGTGTATAATAATAATAATAATAATAATAATAATAATAATAATAATAAAAAATTTAAGCGGCGGTCTCAGTAGGGGGCAAATTTTGGGGGGAAAATATAATTTAATAATAATTATAAGAAGAGGAAGTGTAAATAATAATAATAATAATAAAAGTAATAAGATCAGGAAGTGTATAATATAATAATAATAGGAAGTGTAAATAATAATAATAATAATAATAATAATAATAATAATAGATTTAAGCGGCAGTCTTCTCAGTAGGGGGCAAATTTTGGGGGGAAATATAATTTAATAATAATTAGAAGAAGAAGAAGAGGAAGTGCATATAATAATAATAATAATAAAAGTAATAAGAACAGGAAGTGTATAATATAATAATAATAGTAAGTAATAATAATAGTAACAATAATAATAATAATAAATTGGCCAAATCACAGCATTTGGGGAAATTTTGGGCCAAGATTGGGGTTAGAATAATAATAATAATAATAATAATAATAATAATAGTAATAATAGTAATAATAATAATAATAAAAAAAACAGGGGTAAAAGGAAAGAAACCAAAGCAATCCAAATAAATTAATTAAAGTCACTAAAGTAATAGAATTCATGAATAAAAACAAACGAGGTTCATTGATAAAAGGAAAGAAACCAAAGTAAGAAACGTGAATTAATTAATTAAATTAATCAAATTTTTTTTGATTAAATTAAATTAAATTAAAATTAAATTAAAAAAATTAAAAATAAAAAAAATTAAAAAATTAATTTAATTAAATTTCATTCAAATAAACTTAAAAATTAAATTAAATTAAATAAAAAATTAAATAAAATAAAAAAATTAAATAAAATTAAAAATTAATTAAATTTAATTTAAATTAAATTTTAAAAATTAAAAATAAAAAAATTAATTTAATTAAATTTAATTCAAATAAACTTAAAAAATTAAATTAAATAAAATTAATAAAATAAATAAAATAAAAAAATTTAAAAAAATTAAAAATTAAAAAAATAAAAAATTAATTTAATTAAATTTAATTCAAATAAACTTAAAAATTAAATTAAATTAAATAAAAAATTAAATAAACTTAAAAATAAAATAAAATAAAAATTAAAAATAATAAAAATTAATTAAATTAAATTAAATTTAAATTAAATTTAAAAAAATAAAAATTAAAAAAAAATTAAAAGTTTAATTTAATTAAATTTAATTCAAATAAACTTAAAAATAAAATAAAATAAAATAATTAAATAAAATAAAAAATTGAAATTAAATTAAAAAAACAAAAAACAAAAAATTAATTAAATTAAATTAAATTTAAATTAAATTAAAAAAATAATAAAAAATTTAAAAAAAAATTAAGAAATAATTAATTAAAAGAAAAAAAGATTTCTGCCAAGTCGGAAAAGGAGTGTAGAAAACGGGCCGCCCCCTCACCGGTAGGAGTCGTTGAGGTGGGCGTGCCTCTCGGCGGCCCGGGTGCGAATCTGCTCCCAGTTGGCCACCAGCTCCTCCCGCTTGACGTGGATCTGGGGGCGTTGGGGGTGGGACTGCTGGAGGCGGTCGGATTCAGCGCCCAATGCCTTGACCTGGAGGCGGATTAATTAAGTGATTAATTAATGAATATGACGGAAATACGAAGAGGGATTCAAAGGGGAGAGACGGAGGCGACGGAAGCCGGTTCTCGCAAATATCAACATTTCATGTTAGGGAATAATAAAAGGAAAATGTTCTTTGCATACGTTTTTATAGAATCATATATATATATTATATATATATATATATATATTATATATATATATATATATACACACATATATATATATATATATATATATACACACACACAATATTATATTATATTGTCTGTGTGTATATATATATATATAATTACAATATTATATTGGATGTGTGTATATATCCTTTTTCTTTCCTTCCTCCCTCCCTCCTCCCTCCTTCCTCCTCCCTCCCTCCTTTCCTTCCTTCCTTCCTTCCTTCCTTCCCTCTCTCCTTCCTTCCTCCTTCCCTCCCTCCCACTCTCCTTCCTTCCTTCCTTCCTTCCTTCCTTCTGCCTCCTTCCCTCCCTCCCTCTCTCCTTCTTACTTCCTTCCCTCCTCTCCTCTCTTCCTTCCTTCCCTCTCTCCTTCCTTCCTTCCGTCTCCCTCCTTCCCTCTCATTCCTTCCTTCCTTGATCCTTTTTCTTTCCTTCCTTCCTTCCTCCCTCCCTCCCTCCCTCTCTCCTTCCTTCCTCCTTCCCTCCCTCCCTCCTTCCTTCTCTCCCTCCCTCCTTTCCTTCCTTCCTTCCTTCCTTCCCTCCCTCCCTCCCACTCTCCTTCCTTCCGCCTCCTTCCCTCCCTCCCTCTCTCCTTTCTTTCTTCCTTCCCTCCTCTCCTCTCTCCTTCCTTCCTTCCCTCTCCCCTTCCTTCCTTCCATCTCCCTCCTTCCCTCTCATTCCTTCCTTCCTTGATCCTTTTTCTTTCCTTCCTTCCTTCCTCCTTCCCTCCCTCTCTCCTTCTTTCCTCCTTCCCTCCCTCCCTCCTTCTCTCCCTCCCTCCTTTCCTTCCTTCCTTCCCTCCCTCCCTCCCACTCTCCTTCCTTCCTTCTGCCTCCTTCCCTCCCTCCCTCTCTCCTTCTTTCTTCCTTCCCTCCTCTCCTCTCTCCTTCCTTCCTTCCCTCTTTCCTTCCTTCCTTCCGTCTCCCTCCTTCCCTCTCATTCCTTCCTTCCTTGATCCTTTTTCTTTCCTTCCTTCCTTCCTCCCTCCCTCTCTCCTTCCTTCCTTCCTCCTTCCCTCCCTTCCTCCTTTCTTCTCTCCCTCCCTCCTTCCTTCCTTCCCTCCCTCCCGCTCTCTTTCCTTCCTTCCTTCCTTCTGCCTCCTTCCCTCCCTCCTTCCTTCCTTCCTAGCCCCCCCTTGTTCCCGATTGGTCCAACCGCCCCCTAGCCCCGCCCTTGTCCCCGATTGGTCCAACCGCCCCCTAGCCCCGCCCTCGTCCCCAATTCGTCCAACCGCCCCTAGCCCCGCCCTTGTTCTCGATTGGTCCAACCGCCCCCTAGCCCCGCCCTTGTTCCCGATGGGTCCAACCGCTCCCTAGCCCCGCCCTTGTTCCCGATTGGTCCAACCGCCCCCTAGCCCCGCCCTCGTCCCCGATTGGTCCAACCGCCCCCTAGCCCCGCCCTCGTTCCCGATTGGTCCAATCGCCCGCCGGCTCCGCCCACCTTGTCCTCCCTCCCTCCTTCCTAGCCCCGCCCTCGTTCCCGATTGTTCCAATCGCCCGCCGGCTCCGCCCACCTTGTCCTCCCTCCCTCCCTCCTTCCTTCCTAGCCCCGCCCTCGTTCCCGATTGGTCCAATCGCCCGCCGGCTCCGCCCACCTTGTCCTCCCTCCCTCCCTCCTTCCTAGCCCCACCCTCGTTCCCGATTGGTCCAATCGCCCGCCGGCTCCGCCCACCTTGTCCTCCCTCCCTCCTTCCTAGCCCCGCCCTCATCCCCGATTGGTCCAATCGCCCGCCGGCTCCGCCCACCTTGTCCTCCCTCCCTCCTTCCTAGCCCCGCCCTCGTTCCTGATTGGTCCAATCGCCCGCCGGCCCCGCCCACCTTGTCCTCCCTCCCTCCTTCCTAGCCCCGCCCTCGTTCCCGATTGGTCCAATCGCCCGCCGGCCCCGCCCACCTTGTCCTCCCTCCCTCCCTCCTTCCTTCCTAGCCCCGCCCTCGTTCCCGATTGGTCCAATCGCCCGCCGGCCCCGCCCACCTTGTCCTCCAGGGCGGCCAGATCCCTCTCCAGCCCCTCGTGTTTGCGCAGGAGAGCCTGGACGCTGGCCAGATCCCTTCTTTCCCCCCCTTCCTTCCTCCTTCCCTTCCTTCCCTCCGTCTCCTTCCTTCCTTCCTTCCTCTCTCCTTCCTTCCTTCCCTCCCTCTCTCCTTCCTTCCTTCCCACTCTCCTTCCTTCCTTCCTCCCTCCTTCCTTCCTTCCTTCCTCCCTCTTTCCCTCCCTTCTTCCCTTCCTTCCTTGCTTCCTTCTACCTTTCTTCCCCCTCCCTCCCTCTCCTTCCTTCCTTCCTTCTGCCTCCTTCCCTCCCTCCCTCCCTCTCTCCTTCCTTCCTCCTTCCCTCCTTCCTTCTCTCCCTCCCTCCTTTCCTTCCTTCCTTCTGCCTCCTTCCCTCCCTCCCTCTCTCCTTCTTTCTTCCTTCCCTCCTCTCCTCTCTCCTTCCTTCCTTCCCTCTTTCCTTCCTTCCTTCCGTCTCCCTCCTTCCCTCTCATTCCTTCCTTCCTTGATCCTTTTTCTTTCCTTCCTTCCTCCCTCCCTCTCTCCTTCCTTCCTTCCTCCTTCCCTCCCTTCCTCCTTTCTTCTCTCCCTCCCTCCTTCCTTCCTTCCCTCCCTCCCGCTCTCTTTCCTTCCTTCCTTCCTTCTGCCTCCTTCCCTCCCTCCTTCCTTCCTTCCTAGCCCCCCCTTGTTCCCGATTGGTCCAACCGCCCCCTAACCCCGCCCTCGTCCAACCGCCCCTAGCCCCGCCCTTGTTCTCGATTGGTCCAACCGCCCCCTAACCCCGCCCTCGTCCCCGATTCGTCCAACCGCCCCTAGCCCCGCCCTTGTTCCCGATGGGTCCAACCGCTCCCTAGCCCCGCCCTTGTTCCCGATTGGTCCAACCGCCCCCTAGCCCCGCCCTCGTCCCCGATTGGTCCAACCGCCCCCTAGCCCCGCCCTCGTTCCCGATTGGTCCAATCGCCCGCCGGCCCCGCCCACCTTGTCCTCCAGGGCGGCCAGATCCCTCTCCAGCCCCTCGTGTTTGCGCAGGAGAGCCTGGACGCTGGCTAGATCCCGTCCGAAATCGTCGGACGCCATGAGCTGCTCCTTCTCCTTGATCCAGCTGATCGTTTCGTCGACGTCTCTGCGGGATAAAATGAAACGGGATAGAATAGAATAAATAAGAATAAGAATAATAATAATAATAATAATTTTTAAAAAATTAAATTGAATTAAAAATGAAATGAAATTCAAAATTAAAATGAAATCAAATTTAAATGAAATGAAATCCAAAATTAAAATTAAAATTAAATCAAATTTAACTGAAATTTAAAAAGGAAAATAATATGTAATGAAATAGGATATTAAAATAGAATATAAACAGAAAAAAATAATATGAAAGAAAATGGAATGGGATAAAAGGAAATAAATTAAAATGAAATTCAAAATTAAAATTAAATCAAATTTAAATGAAATTAAAAAAGGAAAATAATATGTAATGAAATAGGATAAAATTGAAATAGAATAGAAATAGAAAAAAATAATATGAAAGAAAATGGAATGGGATAAAAGGAAATTAAATAAAATGAAATTCAAAATTAAAATTAAATCAAATTTAAATGAAATTAAAAAATGAAAATAATATGTAATGAAACAGGATAAAATTAAAAGAGAATAGAAATAGAAAAAAATAATATGAAAGAAAATGGAATGGGATAAAAGGAAATAAATTAAAATGAAATTCAAAATTAAAATTAAATCAAATTTAAATGAAATTAAAAAATGAAAATAATATGTAATGAAACAGGATAAAATTAAAATAGAATATAAACAGAAAAAATAATATGAAAGAAAATGGAATGGGATAAAAGGAAATAAATTAAAATGAAATTCAAAATTTAAATGAAATTGAATTCAAAATGAAATGAAATAAAATGAAATTTAAATGAAATGAATTTAAATAAAATGAATTTAAATTAAATTAAATGAATTGAATGTAAATTAAATTGAATTAAATTAAATTAAATTAAATTAAATTAAATGAATTGAATTTAAATTAAATTAAAAAAGGAAAATAATATGTAATGAAACAGGATGAAATTAAAATAGAATAGAAATAGAAAAAAATAATATGAAAGAAAATGGAATGGGATAAAAGGAAATAAAATAAAATGAAATTCGAAATTTAAATGAAATTGAATTCAAATGAAATGAATTTAAATTAAATGAATTTAAATTAAATTAAATGAATTGAAATGAAATGAATTTAAATTAAATTGAATTAAATGAATTTAAATTAAATTAAATTAAATGAATTTAATTTAAATAAAATTAAAAAAGGAAAATAATATGCAATGAAATAGAACAAAATTAAAATAGAATATAAATAGCAAAAAATAACATGAAAGAAAATGGAATAGGAGAAAAGGAAATAAATGGAACGAAAATGAAATTCAAAATTAAATGAAATCGAATTCAAAATGAAATGAAATGAATTTAAATGAAATTAAATGAATTCTATTCTATTATTCTATTATTTCCTTACATATTATTTTCCTTTTTTCATTTCATTTCATTTAAATTTATTTCATTTCATTTCATTTCAATTTATTTCATTTCATTTCATGTAATTTAAATCTAATTTCCTTACATATTATTTTCCTTTTTTCATTTCATTTCATTTCATTTAAATTCATTTCATTTCGTTTCAATTTATTTCATTTCATTTCATTTCATGTAATTTAAATCTAATTTCCTTACATATTATTTTCCTTTTTTCATTTCATTTCAATTCATTTCAATTTATTTCATTTCATTTCATGTAATTTAAATGAAATGAAATCAATTGAAATGAAACGAAATGAAATGAAAAAGGAAAATAATATGTAAGGAAATTAGAATAGAATAGAATAGAATAGAATAGAATAGAATAAAATAAAATAAAATAAAATAAATAAAATAAAATAAAAAATAAAATAAAATAAAATAAAATAAATAAAATAAAATAAAATAAGGAAAAACCGGCCACCTGTTGAAGCGCTGGACTTCGGCCGCCCCAAAAAGTTTCCCCTGTCTCTGGAGAGCCAATCCCTTCAGTCGCTGCCAGGAAGCGTTGACCTCTTCCTGTTTGGGAGCGGATCACTTCCTCTTCCGGGTGCTGCTCCTGGAGAAAGGGAGCGACAGGGTGAGATGGGAACCGCTCTCAAATCCGATCGTTAATCCATTTATTTTCGCCCCAATAAATGCGAATTAAGGGGTCGGTTTGACGGCAAATGGGTTCGTTTTGTTGACTTCCTTCCCTCCCTCCCTCCCTCTTTCCTTCCTTCCTTCCTCCCTCCCTTTCTCCCTCTCCTTCCTTCCTCCCTTTCTCCTCTCTCTCCTTCCTTCCACTCTTCCCCTCTCCTTCCTTCCTTTCTCCCTCCTCCCTCTCTCCTTCCTTCCTTTCCTCCCTCTCTTCTTCCTTCCTGCTTCCCTCCCTCCTTTCCTTTTCTTCCTTCCTTCCCTCCTTCTTTCCTCCCTCTCTCCCTCCCTCCTTCCTTCCTTTACTCCTTCCTTCCTTCCTTCCTTCCTTCCTTCCTTCCTTCCTTCCTTCCCTCCCTCCCTCCCTCCCTCCCTTTTCTTCCTTCCTTCCTTCCTCCTTTCGTCCCTCTCTCCTTCCTTCCTCCTTCCCTCTCCTTCCTTCCTTCCTTCCTTTCTCCCTCCCTCCTTCCTTCCTTCCTCCCTCTCTTCTTCCTTCCTGCTTCCCTCCCTCCCTCCTTTCCTTTCTTCCTTCCTTCCCTCCTTCCCTCCCTCTCTCCTTCCTTCCTTCCTTCCCTCCTTCCTTCCCTCCTCCTTTCTCTCCTTCCTTCCTTTCCTCCCTCTCTCTTTCCTTCTCCCTCCTTTCCTTTCCTCCCTCCCTCTTTCCCTCCTTCCTCTCTCCCTCCTTCCTTCTTCCTTCCTTTTACCTGGATCAGGTTCCCTCCCTCCCTTTTCTTCCTCCCTCCCTCCCTCCCTCCTTCCTTCCTCTCACCCTCCTTAATTCCTTCCTTCCCTCCTTCCTTTGTCCCTCTTTCTTTCTTCCCTCCCTCCCTCCCTCCTTCCTTCCTTCCTTCCTTCCTCTTACCTGGACCAGTTTCCCGGCAAACTGGTTCACTTCCTTCCTTCCTCTCTCCCTCCTTAATTCCTTCCTTCCCTCCTTCCTTTGTCCCTCTTTCTTCCCTCCCTCCTTCCTTCCTTCCTTCCTCTCACCAGAACCAGCTTCCTGGCAAACTGGATCACTTCCTTCCTTCCTCTCTCCCTCCCTCCCTCCCTCCTTCCTTCCTCTCTCCCTCCTTAATTCCTTCCTTCCCTCCTTCCTTTGTCCCTCTTTCTTTCTTCCCTCCCTCCCTCCTTCCTTCCTTCCTTCCTCTTACCTGAACCAGCTTCCCGACAAACTGGTTCACTTCGTTCACTTTTTCCTCCCTTTCCTTCCTTCCTTCCTTCCTTCCTCCCTCCCTCCCTCCTTCCTTCCTCCCTCCCTCCTTCCTTCCTCTCTCCCTCCTTAATTCCTTCCCTCCTTCCTTTGTCCCTCTTTCTTTCTTTCTTCCCTCCCTCCTTCCTTCCTTCCTTCCTCTCACCTGGACCAGCTTCCCTGCAATCTGGTTCACTTCGTTCACTCTTTCCTCCCTTTCTTTCCTTCCTTCCTCCTTCCTTCCTTCCTTCCTTCCTTCCTTCCTTCCTCCCTCCCTCCCTCCCTCCTTCCTTCCTCTCTCCCTCCTTAATTCCTTCCTTCCCTCCTTCCTTTGTCCCTCTTTCTTTCTTCCCTCCCTCCTTCCTTCCTTCCTTCCTCCCTTCCTCCCTCCCTCCCTCCTTCCTTCCTCTCTCCCTCCTTAAGTCCTTCCCTCCTTCCTTTGTCCTTCTTTCTTTCTTCCCTCCCTCCTTCCTTCCTTCCTTCCTCTCACCTGAACCAGCTTCCCGGCAAACTGGATCACTTCCTTCCTTCCTCTCTCCCTCCCTCCCTCCCTCCCTCCCTTCTTCCTTCCTTCCTCTCTCCCTCCTTAATTCCTTCCCTCCTTCCTTTGTCCCTCTTTCTTTCTTCCCTCCCTCCCTCCTTCCTTCCTTCCTTCCTTCCTCTCACCTGGACCAGCTTCCCGGCAAACTGGTTCACTTCCTTCCTTCCTCTCTCCCTCCCTCTCTCCTTCCTTCCTCTCTCCCTCCTTAATTCCTTCCTTCCCTCCTTCCTTTGTCCCTCTTTATTTCTTCCCTCCCTCCCTCCTTCCTTCCTCTCACCTGGACCAGCTTCCCGGCAAACTGGTTCACTTCCTTCCTCCCTCCCTCCCTCCCTCCCTCCCTCCTCCCTTCCTTCTCTGTTTCCTTCCTTTTTCCTCCCCCTTCCTTCTTTCTTTCCTTAAGCTTTCTTTCTTTTTTACCTTCCTTCCTTCCCTGCTCCTGTTTCCTTCCTTCCTTCCTCTCACTTGGACCAGCTTCCCGGCAAACTGGTTCACTTCCTTCCTTTCTTCCTCCCTTTCCTTCCTTCCTTCCTTCCTCCCTCCCTCCCTCCCTCCCTTTTCTTCCTTCCTTCCTCCCTCCTTAATTCCTTCCCTCCTTCCTTTCTCCCTCCTCCCTTTGTCCCTCTTTCTTTCTTCCCTCCCTCCCTCCCTCCTTCCTTCCTTCCTTCCTTCCTTCCTTCCTCTCACCTGAACCAGCTTCCCGGCAAACTGGATCACTTCCTTCCTTCTTCTCTCCCTCCCTCCTTCCTTCCTCTTTCCCTCCTTAATTGCTTCCTTCCCTCCTTCCTTCCCTCCTTCCTCTCACCTGGACCAGCTTCCCGGCAAACTGGTTCACTTCGTTCACTCTTTCCTCCCTTCCTTCTTCTTCCCTGCTCTGGTTCCTTCCTTCCTCTCTCCCTCCTTCCTTTGTCCCTCTTTCTTGTCCCTTTCTTTCTTCCCTTCCTCCCTCCTTCCTTCCTTCCTTCCCTCCTTCCTCTCACCTGGACCAGCTTCCCGGCAAACAGGTTCACTTCCTTCCTCCCTCCCTCCCTTCTCTGTTTCCTTCCTTTTTCCTCCTCCTTCCTTCTTTCTTTCCTCAATCTTTCTTTCTTTTTTACCTTCCTTCCTTCCCTGCTCCTGTTTCCTTCCTTCCTTCCTTCCTTCCTTCCTTCCTCCTTTCTTCCTTCCTTCCCTCCCTCCTTCCTTCCCTCCCTCCTTTCCTGCTTCTTTCCTCTCTCCTTCCTTCCTTCCTCTTACCTGGACCAGCTCCCGGCAAACTGGTTCACTTCCTTCCTCTCTCCTTCCTTAATTCCTTCCTTCCCTCCTTCCTTTGTCCCTCTTTCTTTCTTCCCTCCTTCCTTCCTTCCCTCCCTCCTCCCTTCCTTCCCGCCCTCCTTAATTCCTTCCTTCCCTCCTTCCTTTCTTCCTCCTTCCTTTGCCCCTCTTTCTTTCTTCCCTCCCTCCCTCCCTCCTTCCTTCCTTCCTTCCTTCCTCTCACCTGGACCAGTTTCCCGGCAAACTGGTTCACTTCGTTCACTCTTTCCTCCCTTTCCTTCCCTCCTTCTTCTTCCCTGCTCTGGTTCCTTCCTTCCTCTCTCCCTCCTTCCTTTGTCCCTCTTTCTTGTCCCTCTTTCTTTCTTCCCTTCCTCCTTCCTTCCTTCCTTCCTTCCTTCCCTCCTTCCTTCCTCCTTCCTCCCTCCCTCCTTCCTTCCTTCCTCTTACCTGAACCAGCTTCCTGGCAAACTGGTTCACTTCCTTCCTTCCTCTCTCCCTCCTTAACTCCTTCCTTCCCTCCTTCCTTTGTCCCTCTTTCTTTCCTCCTTCCCTCCCTCCTTCCTTCCTTCCTTCCTTCCTCTCACCTGGACCAGCTTCCCGGCAAACTGGTTCACTTCCTTCCTTCCTTCCTTCCTCCCTCCCTCCCTCCTTCCTCCCTCTCTCCCTCCTTAATTCCTTCCCTCCTTCCTTTCTTCCTCCTTCCTTTGTCCCTCTTTCTTTCTTCCCTCCTTCCTTCCTTCCTTCCTTCCTTCCTTCCTTCCTCTCACCTGGACCAGCTTCCCGGCAAACTGGATCACTTCCTTCCTTCCTCTCTCCCTCCCTCCCTCCTCTCTCCCTCCTTAATTCCTTCCTTCCCTCCTTCCTTTGTCCCTCTATCTTTCTTCCTTCGCTCGCTCCTTCCTTCCTTCCTTCCTTCCTTCCTTCCTCTCACCTGGACCAGCTTCCCGGCAAACTGGTTCACTTTGTTCACTCTTTCCTCCCTTTCCTTTCCTTCCCTCCTTCCTTCTTCCCTGCTCTGGTTTCTTCCTTCCTCTCTCCTTCCTTCCTTCCTTCCTTCCTTCCTTCCTTCCTCTCACCTGGACCAGCTTCCCGGCAAACTGGTTCACTTCCTCCCTCCCTCCCTTCCTTCTCTGTTTCCTTCCTTTTTCCTCCCCCTTCCTTCTTTCTTTCCTTAATCTTTCTTTTTTACCTTCCTTCCTTCCCTACTCCTGTTTCCTTCCTTCCTTCCTCTCACCTGGACCAGCTTCCCGGCAAACTGGTTCACTTCCTCCCTCCTTCCTTCCTCTCTCCCTGCTTAATTCCTTCCTTCCCTCTTTCCTTTGTTCCTCCTTCCTTTGTCCCTCTTTCTTCCTTCCCTCCTCCCTTCCTTCTGTTTCCTTCCTTTTTCCTCCCCCTTCTTTCTTTCCTTAATCTTTCTTTCTTTTTTTACCTTCCTCCCTCCCTCCCCCCTCCCTCCCTCCCTCCTTCCTCCCTTTCCTCCCTCCCTCCCCCCTTCCTTCCTTCCTCTCACCTGGACCAGCTTCCCGGCAAACTGGTTCCCTTCCTTCCTTCCTTCCTTCCTTCCTCCCTCCCTCCCTCCTTCCTTCCTTCCTCCCTTCCTTCCTTCCTCTCTCCCTCCTTAATTCCTTCCCTCCTTCCTTTGTCCCTCTTTGTTTCTTCCTTCCTTCCTCTCACCTGGACCAGCTTCCCGGCAAACTGGCTCACTTCCTTCCTTCCTTCCTCCCTTTTCTTCCTTCCTTCCTTCCTCCCTTTTCTTCCTTCCTCCCTCCCTTTCTCCCTCCTTAATTCCTTCCCTCCTTCCTTTCTCCCTCCTTCCTTTGTCCCTCTTTCTTTCTTCCCTCCCTCCTTCCTTCCTTCCTTCCTTCCTTCCTTTGTCCCTCTTTCTTTCTTCCCTCCCTCCTTCCTTCCTTCCTTCCTTCCTTCCTCTCACCTGGACCAGCTTCCCGGCAAACTGGTTCACTTCCTTCCTTTCTTCCTCCCTTTCCTTCCTTCCTTCCTTCCTTCCTCCCTTTTCTTCCTTCCTTCCTCCCTCTCTCCCTCCTTAATTCCTTCCCTCCTTCCTTTGTCCCTCTTTCTTCCTTCCTTCCTTCCTTCCTCTCACCTGGACCAGCTTCCCGGCAAACTGGTTCACTTCGTTCACTCTTTCCTCCCTTTCCTTCCTTCCTTCTTCTTCCCTGCTCTGGTTCCTTCCTTCCTCTCTCCCTCCTTCCTTTGTCCCTCTTTCTTTCTTCCCTCCTTCCTTCCTTCCTTCCCTCCTTCCTCTCACCTGGACCAGCTTCCCGGCAAACTGGTTCACTTCGTTCACTCTTTCCTCCCTTTCCTTCCTTCCTTCTTCTTCCCTGCTCTGGTTCCTTCCTTCCTCTCTCCCTCCTTCCTTTGTCCCTCTTTCTTGTCCCTCTTTCTTTCTTCCCTCCTTCCTTCCTTCCTTCCTTCCTTCCTCTCACCTGGACCAGCTTCCCGGCAAACTGGTTCACTT
>OX395140.1:50143244-50180744 GCA_947686815.1 Podarcis lilfordi | reverse complement strand
TCCCTGACTCCTCTCCTTGCCTGACTCCACCTCCTCTCCCTCCCTGGCCCCGCCTCTCATTCCCTGACTCCACCTCTTCTCCTTCCCTGGCCCCGCCTCTCCTTCCCGGACTCTGCCTCCTCTCCCTCCCTGACTCCTCTCCTTCCCTGACTCCGCCTCCTCCCTTCCTGGCTCCGCCTCTCATTCCCTGACTCCGCCTATCCCTGACTCCACCTCCCCTATCCCTGACTCCACCTCCTCTCCCTCCCTGACTCCACCTCCTCTCCTTCCCTCCCTGACTCCACCTCCTTTCCCTCCCTGACCCCACCTCCTCTCCTTCCTGGCCCCGCCTCTCATTCCCTGACTCCACCTCCTCTCCCTCCCTGACCCCACCTCCTCTCCTTCCTGGCCCCGCCTCTCATTCCCTGACTCCACCTCCTCTCCCTCCCTGACTCCACCTCCTTTCCCTTCCTGACCCCGCCTCCACCCTTCCTGGCCCCGCCTCTCATTCCCTGGCTCCACCTCCTCTCCCTCCCTGACTCCTCTCCTTCCCTGACTCCGCCTCCTCTCCCTCCCTGACTCCGCCTCCCTGACTCCACCTCCTTTCCCTCCCTGACTCCTCTCCTTGCCTGACTCCACCTCCTCTCCCTCCCTGGCCCCGCCTCTCATTCCCTGACTCCACCTCTTCTCCTTCCCTGGCCCCGCCTCTCCTTCCCGGACTCCGCCTCCTCTCCCTCTCTGACTCCTCTCCTTCCCTGACTCCACCTCCTCTCCCTACCTGACTCCGCCTCCTCCCTTCCTGGCCCCGCCTCTCATTCCCTGACCCCACCTCCTCTCCCTCCCTGACTCCGCCTCCCCCTGACTCCACCTCCTTTCCCTCCCTGACTCCTCTCCTTGCCTGACTCCGCCTCCTCTCCCTCCCTGACTCCGCCTCCTCTCCCTCCCTGACTCCACCTCCTTTCCCTCCCTGACTCCTCTCCCTCCCTGACTCCACCTCCTCTCCCTCCCTGAATCCGCCTCTCTGACTCCACCTCCTTTCGCTCCCTGACTCCTCTCCTTCCCTGACTCCGCCTCCTCTCTCTACCTGACTCCACCTCCTCCCTCCCTGACTCCGCCTCTCCCTGACTCCACCTCCTTTCCCTCCCTGACTCCTCTCCTTGCCTGACTCCACCTCCTCTCCCTCCCTGGCCCCGCCTCTCATTCCCTGACTCCACCTCTTCTCCTTCACTGGCCCCGCCTCCTTTCCCTCCCTGACTCCGCCTCCTCTCCCTCCCTGACTCCACCTCCTCTCCCTCCCTGACTCCTCTCCTTCCCTGACTCCACCTCCTCTCCCTCCCTGACTCCACCTCCTCCCTCCCTGACTCCGCCTCTCCCTGACTCCACCTCCTCCCCTCCCTGACTCCACCTCCTCCCTCCCTGACTCCGCCTCCTCTCCCTCCCTGACTCCACCTCCTTGTACCACCCGACCCGACGTTTTGGGGCAAAACCACTCAAAATTTGGGGAAACGGGGTCAAATCCTCACCCGGATGGTTTCGCTGGCAAAGTGCCCCTCGTTCATCATCTGGTTCCCAGTCTCGTCCAGTTTGACAATGGCGCCCGCGTTGGCTTGGACCTCGGCCTCAAAGGCTTGGTGTTTCTGCAACTTGCCCTGGAAAAGGGGGCAGAGATTGGGCGGGTCAGACTAGATGACCCCGGGGTCCCGTGAGACTCGAGGAATCTAATTTGCGGTCGGGATTCCAGAATTTTTGGTCAAAATTCCATAATTGTGGTCAAAATTCCATCATTCTTAGTCAAAATTCCCTAATTTTCAGGCAAGATTCTATTTCTCACTGGAAATTCTAGAATTCTTGGTCGAGATTCCATAATTTTCATTCGAGATTCTAGAATTCTCGGTCGAGATTCTAGAATTCTTGGTCAAAATTCCATAATTTTTGGTCAAAATTCTATAAATCTTGGGTCAAAATTCTGGAATTCTCAGTTGAGATTCTATAATTATCTGTCGAGATTCTAGAATTTTCGGTCGAGATTGTATAATTCTTGTTCGAAATTCTATGATTTTCCATTGAAAATCCATAATCCTCAGTCAAGATTCCATAATTCTCGGTTGAGATTCTATTTCTCAGTTGAGATTCTATAAATTTCAGTTGAGATTCCATAATTCTCAATCGAGATTCCATAATTTTCAGTCGAGATTCCATAATTCTCGGTCAAGATTCCATAATTCTCGGCCAAGATTCTATAATTCTTGGTCAAAATTCTATGATTTTTGGTCAAAATTCTATTATTCTTGGTCAAAATTCTATGATTTTTGGTCAAAATTCTACGATTTTCGGTCAAAATTCTACGATTTTCGGTCAAAATTCTACGATTTTTGGTCAAAATTCTACGATTTTCTCTCAAAATTCTACGATTTTCTCTCAAAATTCCATAATTCTCCCTCAAGATGCCACAATTCTCCCTCAAGATCCCACCATCCTCCATCAACCTTCTGGTGGGTCAGCCTAGATGACCCCTGGGATCCCTCACCTGCAGGTTGGTGGGATCCTTGTAGCTCTCGTCCGAGGCCACCTGGAGCTTCTCCTGGATCCACTTCTCCAACTCGTCGGCGTCGCGCTGGAAGAACTGGAAGCGGTAGGAGTCCTCCAACTTCTGGCGGCGCAGGGTGGACAACTCCTTGAAGCGGTGGTAGCGGTCCAAGACCTGCTGGCGCCGCTCTTGGATGTCCTCCGCCGTCTCCAGGACCTTCACCCCGGAGAGATCCATGGTCTGGAAGTGAAAGAGGGTCAGGGGTCAAAAGATGGCGGTCCTACCATGGATTTCTCCATCAAAATCTGGAGGTCCTACCATCAATTTCCAAGAGGTTCTCCATCAAAATCTGGAGGTCCTACCATGGATTTCTCCATCAAAATCTGGAGGTCCTACCATCAATTTCAAAGAGGTTCTCCATCAAAATCTGGAGGTCCTACCATGGATTTCTCCATCAAAATCTGGAGGTCCTACCATCTAGTTCCAAGTTGTTCTCCATCAAAATCTGGAGGTCCTACCATCCATTTCTCCATCAAAATACGGAGGTCCTACCATCAATTTCAAAGAGGTTCTCCATCAAAATCTGGAGGTCCTACCATCAATTTCAAAGAGGTTCTCCATCAAAATCTGGAGGTCCTACCATCCATTTCTCCATCAAAATATGGAGGTCCTACCATCCATTTCTCCATCAAAATATGGAGGTCCTACCATCAATTTCAGAGAGGTTCTCCATCAAAATCTGGAGGTCCTACCATCAATTTCAAAGAGGTTCTCCATCAAAATCTGGAGGTCCTACCATCCATTACTCCATCAAAATCTGGAGGTCCTACCATCAATTTCAAAGAGGTTCTCCATCAAAATCTGGAGGTCCTACCATCCATTTCTCCATCAAAATACGGAGGTCCTGCCATCGATTGGCCCTCTTTTCCTCTCTCTTCCTCCCACTTCCTTTCAATTTCCCTCATTTCCTCTTATTTGCCCTCTCACTTCCTCTCATTTGCCCTCTCTTTTCCTCTCACTTCCTCCCGTTTCCCCTCACTTCCTTTCATTTGCCCTCTTACTTCCTCTCATTTTCCCTCACTTCCTTTCATTTACCCTCTCACTTCCTCTCATTTGCCCTCTTTTCCTCTCATTTCCCCTCACTTCCTTTCATTTGCCCTTCCACTTCCTTTCATTTGCCCTCCCCCTCTCATTTCCCCTCACTTCCTTTCATTTGCCCTCTCACTTCCTTTCATTTCCCCTCATTTCCTCTTATTTGCCCTTTCATGTCCTTTCATTTGCCTTCTCCTTTGCCCTCTCACTTCCTCTCATTTCCCCTCACTTCCTTTCATTTGCCCTTCCACTTCCTTTCATTTGCCCTCTCCCTCTCATTTCCCCTCGCTTCCTTTCATTTTCCCTCATTTCCTCTTATTTGCCCTTTCATTTGCCTTCTCCTTTGCCCTCTCGTTTCCTCCCGTTTCCCCTCACTTCCTCTTGTTTTCCCTCACTTCCTTTCGTTTGTCCTCTCTTTTCCTCTTATTTGCCCTCTCACTTCCTCTCATTTGCCCTCTTTTCCTCTCACTTCCTCTCGTTTCCTTTCATTTGCCCTCTCACTTCCTCTCATTTCTCCTCACTTCCTTTCATTTGCCCTTCCACTTCCTCTCATTTGCCCTCTTTTCCTCTCACTTCCTCTCGTTTCCTTTCATTTGCCCTTCCACTTCCTCTCATTTGCCCTATTTGCCCTCTCACTTCCTTTCATTTGCCTTCTCCTTTGCCCTCTCGTTTCCTCCCGTTTCCCCTCACTTCCTCTTGTTTCCCCTCACTTCCTTTCGTTTGTCCTCTCTTTTCCTCTTATTTGCCCTCTCACTTCCTCTCATTTGCCCTCTTTTCCTCTCACTTCTTCTCGTTTCCTTTCATTTGCCCTCTCACTTCCTCTCGCTTCCTTTCATTTGCCCTCTCACTTCCTCTCGCTTCCTTTCATTTGCCCTCTCACTTCCTCTCATTTTCCTTCATTTCCTTTCATTTGCCCTCTCACTTCCTTTCATTTGTTCTCTCTTCCTCTCCAGGACCTTCACGCCGGAGAGGTCCATGGTCTGGAAGGCCAAAGAGGGTCTGGGGTCAAAAGATGGAGGTCCTTCCATCCATTTCTCCATCAAAATACGGAGGTCCTGCCATCGATTGGCCCTCTTTTCCTCTCTCTTCCTCCCACTTCCTTTCAATTTCCCTCATTTCCTCTTATTTGCCCTCTCGCTTCCTCTCATTTGCCCTCTCTTATCCTCTCTCACTTCCTCCCGTTTCCCCTCACTTCCTTTCATTTGCCCTCTCACTTCCTCTCATTTGCCCTCTCACTTCCTCTCGTTTCATTTGCCCTCTCACTTCCTCTCGTTTCCTTTCATTTGCCCTCTCCCTCTCATTTGCCCTCTTTTCCTCTCACTTCCTCTCATTTCCTTTCATTTGCCCTCCCACTTCCTCTCATTTCCCCTCACTTCCTTTCATTTGCCCTTCCACGTCCTTTCATTTGCCCTCTCACTTCCTCTCATTTCCCCTCCCTTTCATTTGCCCTCTCACTTCCTTTCATTTGTTCTCTCTTTCCCCCTCATTTCCTCTTATTTGCCCTCTCACTTCCTTTCATTTCCCCTCATTTCCTCTTATTTGCCCTTTCATGTCCTTTCATTTGCCTTCTCCTTTGCCCTCTCACTTCCTCTCATTTCCCTCACTTCCTTTCATTTGCCCTTCCACTTCCTTTCATTTGCCCTCTCACTTCCTCTCATTTCCCCTCCCTTTCATTTGCCCTCTCACTTCCTTTCATTTGTTCTCTCTTTCCCCCTCATTTCCTCTTATTTGCCCTCTCACTTCCTTTCATTTCCCCTCATTTCCTCTTATTTACCCTTTCATGTCCTTTCATTTGCCTTCTCATTTGCCCTCTCGTTTCCTCTTGTTTCCCCTCACTTCCTCTTGTTTCCCCTCACTTCCTTTCGTTTGTCCTCTCTTTTCCTCTTATTTGCCCTCTCACTTCCTTTCATTTGCCCTCTCACTTCCTCTCGCTTTCTTTCATTTGCCCTCTCACTTCCTCTCATTTGCCCTCTTTTCCTCTCACTTCCTCTCACTTCCTTTCATTTGTCCTCTCACTTCCTCTCATTTCCCCTCACTTCCTTTCATTTGCCCTTCCACATCCTATCAGTAGCCCTCTCTCCCTCTCATTTCTCACTTCCTTTCATTTGCCCTCTCACTTCCTTTCATTTGTTCTCTCTTTTCCCCTCATTTCCTCTTATTTGCCCTCTCACTTCCTTTCATTTTCCCTCATTTCCTCTTATTTGCCCTTTCATGTCCTTTCATTTGCCTTCTCCTTTGCCTTCTCCTTTGCCCTCTCACTTCCCCTCACTTCCTTTCATTTGCCCTCACTTCATTTCATTTGCCCTCTCACTTCCTCTCATTTCTCATTTCCTCTTATTTGCCCTCTCACTTCCTTTCATTTTCCCTCATTTCCTCTTATTTGCCCTTTCATGTCCTTTCATTTGCCTTCTCATTTGCCCTCTCACTTGCCTCTCATTTCCTCTCACTTCCTTTCATTTGCCCTTCCACTTCCTCTCATTTGCCCTCTCCCTCTCATTTCCCTCACTTCCTTTCATTTGCCCTCTCACTTCCTTTCATTTTCCCTCATTTCCTCTTATTTGCCCTCTCACTGTCCTTTCATTTGCCTCTCTCCTTTGCCTTTCTCTCGTTTTCCTCTCTTCGTTTGCCCTCTCACTTCCTCTTGTTTCCCCTCACTTCCTTTCGTTTGTCCTCTCTTTTCCTCTTATTTGCCTTCTCACTTCCTCTCATTTGCCCTCTTTTCCTCACTTCCTCTCGTTTCCTTTCATTTGCCCTCTCACTTCCTCTCATTTCCCCTCACTTCCTTTCATTTGCCCTCTCACTTCCTCTCGTTTCTTCATTTGCCCTCTCACTTCCTCTCATTTGCCCTCTTTTCCCCTCACTTCCTCTCATATATTTTAAACCAGGATAAGACGCAAGCTGAGAACTATATATTTTAAACCAGAATAAACTATATATTTTAAACCGGGATAAGACGCAAGCTGAGAACTATATATTTTAAACCAGAATAAACTATATATTTTAAATCGGGATAAACTATATATTTTAAACCGGGATAAGACGCAAGCTGAGAACTGTGTATTTTAAACCAGGATAAGATGCAAACTGAAAATTATATATATTTTAAACCAGAATAAAATGCAATTGAAAACCAGAATAAAATGCAAGGGGAAAATTCTATATATATTTAAAAACAAGAATAAATGCAATTGGAAAATCAGAATTAAATTGCAAGGGGAAAATTCTATATATATTTAAAAACCAGAATCAAATGCAATTGGAAAACCAGGATAAAATGCAAACCGAAAATTATATATTTTAAACCAGGATAAAACACAAGCTGAAAATTATATATATTTTAAACCAGGATAAAACACAAGCTGAAAATTATAAATATTTTAACTAGAAAAGAAGCTAAAAATAATATACATATTTAAAAAAAACCAGAATCACATCCATTGGGAAAAGGAGATGAAATCCAAGTGGAAATCTAGATATTTTGGGAAAGTGGAAATCCCAGGAGATCTTTTAAAGGGAAAGGATGAGATCCCTAGTGCAGAAATCCTTTGGGGAAAGGCTGAGCGATCCCTGCTGCGAAAGAGGTTTGGGAAAGGTGCAGATTCCTTGAGCTGTGGAAAGAGGCTGATCTGGGGAAAGGGCAGTTTATATGGCAGATTCCTGGCTGCAGAAATCCTTGGGAAAAGGGCAGATCCCTTGCAGAGATCCTTGGGGAAGGGCCTGATCCTATCCTGGAGCAGATTCCCTGCAGAATGCTTTGGAAAGGGCAGATTCCTTGCAAGGCTTTGGAAATGGCAGATCCCCTGCAGAGATCAGCTTTGGGAAGGGCAGATCCCTGCAGAACCTGAGGGAGATCCCCTGCAAAAATGCTTTGGGAAAGGACAGATTCCTTGCAAAGATCCTCTGGGCAGAGCAGATTCCTTGGCAAAGCTTTGTGAAGGGCCAGATCCCCTGCCCTGAGCAGATCCCTGCCAAAATCTTTGGGAAAGGGCAGATCCCTTGCAAGGAGATCCTGAAAATCTTTGGGAAAGGGCAGTTTCCTTGCAGAAATGCTCTGGGAAAGGGCTGACTTCCCTGCAAGAAGGGCCAGATCCCCTGCCATGAGCAGATTCCCTGCAAGGATCCTTTGGGAAAGAGCAGATTCCCTGCAAAGCTTTGGGAAAGGAAAGATTCCCTGCAGAAATCCTTTGGGAAGGGGCAGATTCCCAGCAAAGCTTTGGAAAGGGCCCGATTCCCTGCCATGAGCAGATTCCCAGGAAAAATGCTTTGGGAAGGGCCCAATCCCCTGCCAAAATGCTTTGGGAAGGGACAGATTCCCTGCCATGGGCAGATTCCCTGCAGAAAAGCTTGGGGGGAAAGCCGATTCCCTAGAAGGGGTAGATTCCTTGCCAAAAAAGCTTTGGGGAGGGGCAGATTCACTGCCCTGAGCAGATTCCTTGCAAGAATGCTTTGGGAAGGGGAAGATTCTTTGGGCAGATTCCTTGCAAGGGGCAGCTTCCCCGCAAAAAAGCTTTGTGAAAAAGCATATTCCCTGCAAAAAAGCTTTGCGAAGGGACAGATTCCTTGCAATGGACAGATTCCCTGCAAAGATCCTTTGGGAAAGCTTTGGGAAATAGTAGATTCCCTACAAGAGGGCAGATTTCCTGCCAAAATGCTTTGGGAAGGGGCAGATTCCCTGCAAGGGGCAGATTCCCTGCAAAGATCCTTTGGGAAAGGGCAGATTCTCTACAAGGGGTAGATTCCTTGCAAAGCTTTCAAAAAGGGCAGATTCCTTGCCAAAAAAGCTTTGGGAAAAAGCAGATCCCTTGCCAAGCTTTGGGAAGGGGCAGATTCTGTGCAATGGGCTGATCCCCTGCCAAAAGCTTTGGGAAGGGGCAGATTCCTTGCAAAAAAGCTTGGGGAAGGGCAGATTCCCTGAAAGGGGCAGATTCCCTGCCATGAGCAGATTCCCTGCAAAAAAGCTTTGGGAAAGGGCAGATTCCCTGCAAGGATCCTTTGGGAATGGGCAGATTCCCTGCAAAAATACTGTGGGAAAGGGCAGATTCCCTGCAAAAAAGCTATAGGATTGTGTTGATTCCCTGCAGAAATCCTTTGGGAAAGGGCAGATTCCCAGCAAAGCTTTGGGAATGGCCCGATCCCCTGCTATGAGCAGATTCCCTGGAAAAATCATTTGGAAGGGGGCAGATTCCTTGCAAATACTTTGGGAAAAAGCAGATTCCTTGCAAAGCTTTGGGAAGGGCCCGATCCCCTGGCATGAGCAGATTCCTGCAAAAAAAAAAAAAAAAAAGCTTTGGGAGAGGCAGATTCCTTGCCAGGGGCAGATTCCCTGCAAAAAATGATGTTGGGGAAGGGCAGATTCCCTACAAGGGTAGATTCCTTGCCAAGCTTTCGGAACAGGCAGATTCCTTGCCAAAAAAGCTTTGGGGAGGGGCAGATCCCCTAGAAGGGGCAGATTCCCTACAAAAAGGCTTTGGGAAAGGGCAGATCCCCTGCAAGGGGTAGATTCCTTGCAAAGAAAAGCTTTGGGAGGGGCCCGATCCCCTGCAATGAGGAGATTCCCTGCAAAAAAGCTATAGGATTGTGTTGATTCCCTGCAGAAGTCCTTTGTAAAAGGGCAGATTCCCTGGCATAAAAAGCTTTGGGGAAAAGCAGATTCCCTGCAAGGATCCTTTGGGAAAGGGCAGATTCCCTGAAAGGGGCAGATTCCTTGCCATGAGCAGATTCCCTGCCATTAGCAGATTCCCTGCAAAAATGCTTTGGGAAGGGCCTGATCCCCTGCCATGAGCAGATTCCCTGCAAAGATCCTTTGGGAAAGGGCAGATTATCTACAAGGGGTAGATTCCTTGCAAAGCTTTCGAAAAGGGCAGATTCCTTGTGCAAAAAGCTTTGGGAAAAAGCAGGTTCTTTGCAAAGCTTTGGGAAGGGGCAGATTCTGTGCAATGGGCTGATCCCCTGCCAAAAAGGCTTTGGGAAGGGCCTGATCCCCTGCCATGAGCAGATTTCCTGCAGAAAAGCTTGGGGAAAAGGCAGATTCCTTGCCAAGCTTTGGGAAAGAGCAGATCCCCTGCAATGGGCGAATTCCCTCAAAAATGTTTTGGGAAGGGGCAGATTCCCTGCAAACAAGCTATAGGAATGTGTGGATTTCCTGCAAAAATCCTTTGGAAAAGGGCAGATTCCTTGCAAAGCTTTGGGAAATGACAGATTCTGTGCAATGGGAAGATTCCCTGGAAGGGGCAGCATCCCTAAAGGATTTTGGCAGGGAATCTGCCCCTTGCAGGGGATCGGGCCCTTCCCAAAAGCTTTATTGCCACAGCATGGCAGATTCCTTGCAATGGGCAGATTCCCTGCAAACAATGTGTTGGATCCCTGCAGAAATCCTTTGGCGAGGGGTAGATTCCCTGTCAAAAATGCTTTGGGAAAGGGCAGATTCCCTGCAAGGATCCTTTGGGAAAGGGCAGATTCCCTAGAAGGGGTAGATCCCTTGCAAAAAAAAAAAGCTCTGGGGAGGGGCAGATCCCCTGCAAGGGGTAGATTCCCTGCCAAAAAGGTTTTGGGAAGAAGCAGATTCTTTGCAAAGCTTTCGGAAAGGGACAGATTCTGTGCAATGGGCTGATTCCCTGCAAGGGGCAGATTCCCTGCCAAAAAGCTTTGGGAAGGGCCTGATCCCCTGCCATGAGCAGATCACCTGCAAAAAGGCTTTGGGAAAGGGCAGATCCCCTGCCAGAAACCTAGCTGTCCACTTTTCCCTTTTCTCGCGAGGAATCCTATTCAGAATAAGGGAATTTCCCTTTAAAAAAGGCAAACGTTGCCAATAAAGCTTTTGGGAAGGGCCTGATCCCCTGCAATCAGCAGATCCCCTGCCGAAATCCTTTGGGAAGAGGCCGATCCCCTGCCGAAAAAGCTTCGGGAGAAAGAAGATTCCTTGCAAAAAAATGCTTCGGGAAGGGCCCGACCCCCCCCCCCCGCCACGAGCAGATCCCCTGCCGGAATCCTTCGGGAAAGGGCCCGAGTCTTTGCAATGGACAGATTCCTTGCAAAAAAAACGCTTTGGGAAACGCCCGTTTCCTCCCACGGGCCGATTCCCTGCGGAAATCCATTGGGAAGGGGCAGATTCCCTGCAAAAATGCTTTGGGAAACGCCCTACCCCCCCTGCCACGAGCAGATCCCCTGCCTAGATCCTTCGGGAATGGGCCTGATCCCCTGCCCTGGCCTCGCCCAGCCGGAAGACAAAGGGAAGCCATTGTTGGGGGATGGGGAAAGATGAAGAGGAGGAGGATTAGCTCACCTTTTCCGGGCTTTCCGCTCGGGATCTGCTGGGGATCTGATGGGGATCCGGTCGGGAAGGGGAGAAGAAAAGGCAAGGAGGTTGAAAAACAGGGGTTGAAATTCGTCGCAAGGGGGGAGATCTTCTGCGCAGGGGCGTCTGCGGCTCGGAGATAAGCAGCTGCTGCAGAGGCGATCCCGGGCGAAGGGCGGATCCCGGCTGAGCTGACGTAGCGGCGCGGGATTGGCCGGCGGCGGGAATCGCCCACCCCCCGCCCCCTCGGCAGGGTTGAGCTGGTGCAGAGCTGTCATTCGGCTCTCATTGATTGCGCTGGGGAATATTCCTGTTTTGCTGGGAAAAGGCAAACCGGGGGGGGGGGCGGGTGACTAGAAATTTCTGCATTGCAGGGGGAGGAATGATAACGTTAGTGCATTCGTATTATTCTTATTATTTTTCTTATTCTTATTTTCTGCATTGCAAGGGAATGATAACATTAGTGCATTCATATTATTCTTATTATTTTTCTTTTTCTTATTCTTATTTTCTGCATTGCAAGGGGAGGAATGATAACATTAGTGCATTCGTATTTTTCTTATTATTTTTCTTATTCTTATTTTCTGCATTGCAAGGGGAGGAATGATAACATTAGTGCATTCATATTCTTCTTATTATTTTTCTTTTTCTTATTTTCTGCATTGCAGGGGGAGGAATGATAACATTAGTGCATTCATATAATTCTTATTATTTTTCTTTTTCTTATTCTTATTTTCTGCATTGCAGGGGGAGGAATGATAACGTTAGTGCATTCGTATTCTTCTTATTTTTCTTCTTCTTATTTTCTGCATTGCAGGGGGAGGAATGATAACGTTAGTGCATTCATATAATTCTTATTATTTTTCTTTTTCTTATTTTCTGCATTGCAGGGGGAGGAATGATAACGTTAGTGCATTCGTATTTTTCTTATTATTTTTCTTTTTCTTTTTCTTATTTTCTGCATTGCAGGGGGAGGAATGATAACGTTAGTGCATTCGTATTTTTCTTATTATTTTTTGTTTTTCTTATTCTTATTTTCTGTATTGCAAGGGGAGGAATGATAACATTAGTGCATTCATATTATTCTTATTATTTTTCTTTTTCTTATTCTTATTTTCTGCATTGCAGGGAGAGGAATGATAACGTTAGTGCATTCGTATTTTTCTTATTATTTTTCTTATTCTTATTTTCTGCATTGCAGAGGGAGGAATGATAACATTAGTGCATTCATCTTCATCTTCTTCTTCTTCTTCTTCTTCGAGATTTCTGCATTGCAGGGGTAGAAATCGTAACATTACTGCATTCATATTATTATTATTATTATTATTATTATTATTATTATTATTATTATTTTCTGCATGGCAGGGGTAGAAAGCATAACATTACTGCATTCATATTATTATTATTTTTCTTATTCTTATTTTCTGCATTATTTGGCTGGGAAAGGGCATATTATTATTATCATTCATATTATTATTATTATTAGAGATTTCTGCATGGCAGGCATCTAAATCATACCATTAATAATAATAATAATAATAATAGAGATTTCTGCATGGCAGGTGTCTAAATCATACTAATAATAATAATAATAATAATAATAATAATAGAGATTTCTGCATGGCAGGCATCTAAATCATACCATTAATAATAATAATAATAATATTAGAGATTTCTGCATGGCAGGTGTCTAAATCATAACATCATCATCATCGTTGTTGTTGTCGTTGTTATGCTGGGACCGCCCAGAGTAGCTGGGAAAAGGCAGACCGATGATGATGATTAGAGATTTCTGCACTGCAGGGGGAGAAATGATAACATTACTGCATTCATATTATTACAAACTCAAACTCACAAAGATATGTATAACACAATAATTCATTACAGAATTTGGGGTAAGAGTTTATGAGTAGAGTCTCAAGAGTCTCCTCCAGCACCATCACTCAAAAGCATCAATTCTTTGGCGATCAGCCTTCTTGATGGTCCAGCTCTCACTTCCATACATCACTACTGGGAAAACCATGGCTTTAACTATACCGACCTTTGTTGGCAAGGTGATGTCTCTGCTTTTTAAGACGCTGTCTAGGTTTGTCATTGCTTTTCTACCAAGAAGCAGACGTCTTTTAATTTCGTGGCTGCTGTCACCATCTGCAGTGATCATGGAGCCCAAGAAAGTCAAATCTCTCACTGCCTCCATTTCTTCCCCTTCTATTTGCCATGTCACCCCCCCCCCAAATCTACATCACTAATACATCATGGTTACATCATGAAAGGAGAGGTCTGGTGGCAGTAATCTGAGCATCCTGGACCCTGCCCCATGGTTCCCCTTAAAGGTAAAGCTAAAGGGACCCGTGACCATTAGGTCCAGTCATGGCCGACTCTGGGGTTGCGGCGCTCATCTTGCTTTACTGGCTGAGGGAGCCGGCGTACAGCTTCCGGGTCATGTGGCCAGCTGGACTAAGCCGCTTCTGGCGAACCAGAGCAGCGCACGGAAACGCCGTTTGCCTTCCCGCCAGAGCGGTACCTATTTATCTACTTGCCCTTTGACGTGCTTTTGAACTGCTAGGTTGGCAGGAGCAGGGACTGAGCAATGGGAGCTCACCCCGTCGCGGGGATTCGAACCGCCGACCTTCTGCTTGGCAAGTCCTAGGCTCTGTGGTTTAACCCACAGCACCACCCGCGTCCCTATGGTTCCCCTTGCCCTCCACCAAACACCCATCAAGTGTAAAAAAAGAGATATTTACATTTTCCTCTTTCCCTGCCAAGTTAATCCCACCCTTTTGTCTTCATCTGGGTTTGTTCTTTCCAGAACAGCTCCCTGTCCGGCACTCAGGTATCAGGATGCCAGGAATTATCCCTCAGGCAGAGGGGCTGCTGAGCAGCTGAGCTCACATGTCTATAGGAATTTTGGAAGTTTCCCCAGTGAGCCAGTACATAGATACATCGGTCAGCAAATTCTTACATTTGGTCTCGTGCAGCAGAGGCCCTTTGAATAGATAGGAAGAAACTGCTAGGAAGTGTTTTGTGGGGACAAATCACAAAAGTCACAAAAGGTGATTGTGCTGATTTTGGTAGTGGGCTGCATGTGCGTGATATCTGCTGGAGGGGCAACCCCCCCAACCTATACTTAAACTCCTGCAGCAGCTGGAAAACAAACGCTTAGCCAGCATGAAAGAAAACTCGTCCAGGCAATTGTCTCTAGCTTAGGTTGGCCTCCCTCAAAACACAGGGCTGCATCGTGGGACAGCGGAAATCTGAAATGGAAACAGGTGCCTGCACTCGTTTTGCTAACTGGGGGGAAATGTCAATATATGGGCGGTTGCACCTTTGTTCAGGGTCCTCCTCCTTTCCCCTTGCGCGTGAGGGGAGCACCTTGTTGCAACAGATCAATAAATACCGTATTTTTCGCTCTATAGGACACACTTTTTCCCTCCTGAAAAGCAAGGGGAAATGTGTGTGCGTCCTATGGAGCGAATGCAGGGGGGAGGCAGGCGGGAAAAGCCCCCAAGAGCCGCATACAAGCTCCGTGCGGCTCTTGTGGGCTTTTCCCCAGGAGGGAGAAGGGACTGGCTGGCCGCATCAGTCCCTTCTCCCACCTCGTAGAAAGCCCACAGGAGTCACACACCCTTTAAAGAGCGCACGGCTTCTGTGGGCTTCTGCAGGAGGTGGGGGAAGCTGCAGTGGATTCCCTCCTCCCGGGCTCCCTTTGAAGCACTCGTGTAAGCAGCTCCTCTCCCACTTTCCTGCTTCAAAGCAACCACGGAGGAGGGAAGGAAGGGGATCCATGCAGTGGATTCCCTCCTCCCGGGTTCCCTTTGAAGCAGCAAAGTGGAAGGGGAGCAGCTTACACTCGTGGAAAGAGGGCAGGAAATAGATGCCGGGCAGGAAGACACAACCACACTTTGACCACTGGAAAGTCCACCTCAGCCTCCCCACATTTCCACTGAGACGGCCAGGCTAATCTCCATGGCCATAAGTCAAGCTCACCATCATTAACTGGACTTAGATAAGACATGGTTCCCCTTCCTTCCCTCCTCTGAGGCTCGCTTTAAACAGCAAGGCGGACAGGAGCCGCCCACTTTGCTGCTTTAAATAGTTTAGTGCAACATTTGATTCAGAATATTTTTTTGGTGTGTTTCCCTCCTCTAAAAACTAGGTGCGCCCTATGGTCAGGTGCGCCCTATGGAGCGAGAAATCCGGTATCAGGCTTACTCGCAGCTTTGCTTCTCAATAATCTCTGCTTGGCCTCTGTGATTTTCTCCGACCGATGGAGAACCTGCAAGGGACTCTATAAGGGCTCTTGGGTCCCCCATACAACACGGATGCCGAAATCAGCATCGCCTGAGCTCTGCGAGTGTGGCTTTCCCCCAACTGAAGTGTAGAGTCCTTGTTGAAATCTGAATTTTCTCCACTATAGCTATATTCCAGAGCGAGTGCTACAAAGCGCCCAGATTTATAGTTCCAGATCTCTGGTCTTGTGACAAGAGTGGAACTTGTTGCAAAACCTTACCCCCCACACCAAAAAAATACCAATTTCTCCATAAATTCATTCGGCTGGTTTATATGTATTATTTGGTAATAATTGTACCAATTTTTCTCAATGCACTCAGATGTAGCAGGAGCAGTGCTTTTCTTGCTGGGGGTACGCATACTCCTAAACATTTTGCGACTCTTCGTACTTTTGTCCATTTACTGTATTTATTTCCCCCCGATTTGAACTATAAAATGGTGGTTTTCTTGAATTAAAATGAAAGTACTCCTAAACGTTTTTTGGGGGGGAGGAAAGCACTGAGTACTAGGACATATGTCTCCACCCTCCATTATTTCCTGTTATTATCTCAGAAGCAGTTATAAGGTTGAACACTATTTCTTTTCTTTTTTTCTTGGAAATTTTATTTACAACATAACATAAACCCCCCACCCCCCCAATACAGAAATCCACCCTCATTAAACGCGAACATAACATTCAATAAGCATAACATGCAGCAATACAAACAATACAAATAAAAGACTTCCTTTATCCTGTATCCGGCCTCCTTCTTGACTTCTTATAAGCTGTTTCCTTTATGAATAATTACTAAGAATTTTCTAATTATAACTTAAATATCCACAAAGTCTCCTGCAGACATTAATTGAAACAAGTCCAGGTGTGTATTTTAGGGCCCTGTTTTGTGAAGTATTCTCTGCATTTCCCCCATGCTTTTCGAAACTCTTGTCTAATGTGATCTCTAATTGCCTCTGTTAATCTAGCCAGTTCAATATACAGTGGTACCTCGGGTTAAGTACTTAATTCGTTCCGGAGGTCTGTTCTTTACCTGAAACTGTTCTTAACCTGAAGCACCACTTTAGCTAATGGGGCCTCCTGCCACACCACACGATTTCTGTTCTCATCCTGAAGCAAAGTTCTTAACCTGAAGGACTATTTCTGGGTTAGTGGAGTCTGTAACATGAGGTGTATGTAACCTGAGGTACCACTGTACTCTTAACAGTTTGCCTTGCCATTCCTTTTTTGTTGGCACAATTTCTTTTCCCCAGTTTTTAGCAATTAGGATCCTTGCCGCTCCTGTTTCTTGATCATTGTCTGTAATAACATATTTTGGACAACCAAGCGTAAACGCTTTAGGTTCCAAGAGGGTCTTTTCCAGGGAGTCTTCTCTTCTCATGAGGTGGCCAAAGTATTGGAGCCTCAGCTTCAGGATCTGTCCTTCCAGTGAGAACTCAGGGCTGATTTCCTTCAGAATGGAGAGGTTTGATCTTCTTGCAGTCCATGGGACTCTCAAGAGTCTCCACCAGCACCAGAATTCAAAAGCATCAGCCTTCTTGATGGTCCAGCTCTCACTTCCACACATCACTACTGGGAAAACTATAGCTTGAACTAGACGGACCTTTGTCGGCAAGGTGATGTCTCTGCTTTTTAAGACGCTGTCTGGGTTTGTCATCGCCTTTCTCCCAAGAAGCAGGCGTCTTTTAATTTCGTGACTGCTGTCACCATCTGCAGTGATCATGGAGCCCAAGAAAGTAAAATTTCTCACTGCCTCCAGGCAGTGAGAGATTAGAGGATTAGACAAGTCTTATCAATGGCTACCAGCCCTGATGGCTTGGCTTCTGTGGTGCTTGCAAGGCAGCAAGGCTTCTGAACACCAGTTGCTGGAAGAAGCCACAGGAGGGGAGAGTCCTGTCTGTGGGTTTCCACAAGCACCTCATTGGCCTCTGTGAGAACAGGATGCTGGCAGGGCTAGATGGGCCTTTGGCCTGATCCAGCAGACCCTTAGGCTTCTTAAATGCAAGGCCAAGCAAATCCCATGCAAAGATCCTTAAGTAAGAAACTAGAAATAAAACTGCCAATATCATAATGCAGTTATTCAAAGCTGTAGTGCGAACCACATTTGGAATACAGTAATACAGTGGTACCTCGGGTTACATATGCTTCAGGTTACATACGCTTTAGGTTACAGACTCTGCTAACCCAGAAATATTGCTTCAGGTTAAGAACTTTACCTCAGGATGAGAACAGAAATCGTGCTCCGGTGGCGCAACAGCAGCAGGAGGCCCCATTAGCTAAAGTGGTGCTTCAGGTTAAGAACAGTTTCAGGTTAAGAACGGACCTCCAGAACGAATTAAGTACTTAACCCGAGGTACCACTGTACCCCTGGTTGCGAACGGGATCCATTCTGGAGCCCCGTTCGCAACCTGAGCAGAACGCAACCCACATCCGCGCATGTCACGATTCACCGCTTCTGCGCATTTGCGTGACGCCATTTTGAGCGTCTGCGTATGCACGAGCGGCGAAACCCGGAAGTAACCCTTTCCGGTACTCCCGGGTCGCAACCTGAAAAGACTTAACCTGAAGCAGACGTAACAAGAGCTATGACTGTACTATGTTCAGTTATGTTCAGTCTTTTGTCAAAAAGGAAGGATGTTGCAAAGGTTCAGAAAAAGAGTGAGCAAAATTGTAAACGGGATGGAGGAAGCCCCCTCTGCGGAAAGGTGTGGGGCCTTTTAATGTACAGTACAGTGGTACCTCAGGTTACATGCACTTCAGGTTACAGACTCCGCTGACCCAGAAATATTACCTCAGGTTAAGAACTTTGCTTCAGGATGAGAACAGAAATCGGGCAGCGGCGGCACGGCAGCAGCAGGAGGCCCCATCAGCTAAAGCAGTGCTTCAGGTTAAGAACAGTTTCAGGTTAAGAACGGACCTCTGGAATGAATTAAGTACTTAACCCGAGGCACCACTGTAAAGACAAATAAGAGGCTTTGGGACACAACAGCTCAGGAAGACTTTGGGTCTCAGAATAGCATCTGGTTGGCCACTAGGGGTCAGAGGACACTGTCCCATATCACACGGCTCTTCTGATGTTGTCTTCTGGGTTAAGTCATTGGCCTTCAGGTGGTAAGTTGCAGAGGAGCCAAGTCCAGGGGCCATGGGTGCTTAAAGGTAAAGGGACCCCTGACCATTAGGTCCAGTCGTGGCCGACTCTGAGGTTGCAGCGCTCATCTTGCTTTACTGGCTGAGGGAGCTGGCGTACAGCTTCCGGGTCATGTGGCCAGCAGGACTAAGCCGCTTCTGGCGAACCAGAGCAGCGCACGGAAATGCTGTTTACCTTCCCGCCAGAGTGGTACCTATTTATCTGCTTGCACTTTGACGTGCTTTCGAACTGCTAGGTTGGCAGGAGCAGGGACCAAGCAACGGGAGCTCACCCTGTCGCGGGGATTCGAACCACCGATCTTCTGATCAGCAAGTCCTAGGCTCTGTGGTTTAACCCACAGCGCCACCCACGTCCCAACTGGAGGCAATGATGGCCACCAATTTGGAGAGCCTTGATGGAGGTTTGGACAAACCCATGGAGGAGGAGGAGACGAGCCACAGTTACTGCGCTGTGCCTCCGTGGTCAAGAGGCAGCGAGGCTTCTGAATACCAGATGCAGGAAAACACAGGAGATGAGATCTGCTCTTGTGCAAGGATCCTGCTTGCTGGTTTCCCACAAGCATCTAGTCAGCCACTGTGAGAACAGGACTAGATAGCACATTGGCCTGATCCAGCTAATGGCTCTTCCTACCTTCATAAGCTTCATCTGCCTGGATGAACAAGGACTGACCTCGCCAGCCTTATATTTTGCAGATGAGCATCACGCTGGTAAAGGCTATGCGAAATAAACAAACTTTATCGGACAATCAGTTCTTCTTCTTGCATTATGGTGTTCCCTAAACAAACCTTCACTTCAAAGCCGCTCTGTTGTGTTCCTCTCTAAACACCGGCTGGAGGGATTGGGGCTTAATCTGTTTGGCCTTCCCAGGTGACAGCAGGGCTCAGCTGACATGGAAACCGTGATCCAAGGTGCCTGCAGCAGCTCAGCCAAAAAGCAAGGGGAAGGAGGATGAGAGAGGCAGGTGTGAAGGTGTAGGTCCCGCCCTGTGGAACGCGTTTTCATCAGATGTCAAGGAAATAAGCAGCTATCTTATTTTTTATTTATTTTTTTATTTTTAAAGGTAAAGGGACCCCTGACCATTAGGTCCAGTCGTGGCCGACTCTGGGGTTGCGGCGCTCATCTCACTTTTCTGGCCGAGGGAGCCGGCATACAGCTTCCGGGTCATGTGGCCAGCATGACTAAGCCGCTTCTGGCGAACGCCGTTTACCTCCCCGCTGGAGCAGTACCTATTTATCTACTTGTACTTTTTGTGCTTTCGAACTGCTAAGTTGGCAGGAGCAGGGACCGAGCAACAGGAGCTCACCCCGTCGCGGGGATTCGAACCACTAAACTTCTGATCAGCAAGCCCTAGGCTCTGTGGTTTAGACCACAGCGCCACCCGTGTCCCAATATATGAAGGCACCCACAATAATATAATTGTGGGGGATGGGCACCCACAAAGTCAATGAGAAAGCAGTTCCCCTCCGCAGCCACTGAGATAGGCAACAAAGACGTCTGACATCACACCCACCCACCTGCATTCAACCAAAATCCGGAGGGCGAGTTGGCTCCCCTGCTAAGTTGTGAACCAATACAGTGGTACCTCGGGTCAAGTAGTTAATTCGTTCCGGAGGTCCATTCTTCATCTGAACTGTTCTTAACCTGAAGCACCACTTTAGCTGATGGGGCCTCCAGCTGCTGCCGCGCCGCCAGAGCACGATTTCTGTTCTCATCCTGAAGCAAAGTTCTTAACCTGAAGCACTATTTCTGGGTTAGCGGAGTCTGTAACCTGAAACGCTTGTAACCCGAGGTACCACTGTATATTAGCTATGTGATTTTGCTCTTCCCTTCAACCAGGAAAATGCATGATCAGTAAGAAGACAGTCTTTGCCGTCAGACTTTTAATCTAAAAGACACGACACGAAAGGAAAAGAGATTGGGAAGAAAGAGGGGAAAGCAAACTCAGGCACTGGTTCTGAGTTGCAAAGTTCTTGGGTCAGGGAGAAAGCAAGCTTGCTGCAGCAGCTGCTTCTCTGGCCAGCAGGGGGGCAGGTTGGTCTCCCCCATGCCATGATGCTATTTCCAGCAGGCAAAGGGAACAGCCTCTCAGGGTCCCTTAGACTCCTGGTCAATAGAACGTTTCATCAGGAGGAGGGGCTGCGGCTCAGTGGTCAAGCACCTGCCCTGAATGCAGAAGGTCCCTTAGCCTCCCCAGGTAGGGAACGGCCCCCAGCTGAAACCTGCTGTCAACCTGCTTGCCAGAGCTTAAGGCTTAAGGAAAAAAAGATAACAGGCTAAAGAAGGGGTAAGGGAGACATACAGCCATCATTTAAATGTTCCGTTTTGCAGACTGGAGCTACAGCTGGTCTTTCCTATGGAGATGGTCAAAGACTCTATTGCTGAAAGGTTCTTACAAGCAATTTGTCCTCAAATATGATGCTCGACTGCCCCTCAGTGGCCAAATGTGGATTTGCAGCATGTCCTAATCCTGCTCTGTCTCCCTGAGCTGTTCACACTGTGCTGTTGTCATACAAAACGGGCCCGCTTTATCTTCTGCTTTATTTGTCTTTATACCTGATGTTAGCTGCCCTGAGCCTGGTCTTGGCCGGGGAGGGGAGGGTATTTTTTAAAATTATTATTATTATTATTATTATTATTATTATTATCTGCTCATATCCGTGCATTCCTCCCCACTCCCCCACGGCCCAAGCCAGTGTTATAAGGATGCGGCCTAGGACCCTCGTACCTACGGGACCGCCTCTCCTGGCATGCCTTAAGGTCCATAAATAGCAACACCCTAGAGGTCCCAGGCCCTAAGGAAGTCGGATTAGCCTCCACCAGAGCCAGGGCCTTCTCAACACTGGCCCCGGCCTGGTGGAACGTTCTGCCTCATGAGACCAGGGCCCTGCAGGATCTGATTTCTTTCCGCAGGGCCTGTGAGACAGAGTTGTTCCGCCTGGCCTTTGGCTTGGGATCAACTTGATTCCCTCCCCCTCTTTCCTTTTTCCTTTCTCCTTCTGTGATGGAACCCCTATTTGGGGACTTCCCTGGCCTTTTTCTGGCCCACGTAGGACCAGTCTGGATAGTTGGCCTTGGTGAAGATGATGTTTTCATCCCCCCAAACAGTTTTTGATCTGGGCTTCCACTGAAATGAGGCTGCATTTTAAGTTGTCTTTTAATCAATTGTTTTTATAATCCTGTTTTTAAGTTGTATTTTAATCTATTGTTTTTATACCTGATGTTAGCCGCCCTGAGTCCAATCTTGGGCAGGGAGGGCGGGGTATAAATAAAGATTATTGCTGGGTTTTATTATTATTATTATTAGCTCTTAAATATAGAATAAATATTCATAAATGTGCGCATATCTAAATATATAAAACATGTGTCTGAAATAGTACAGGAGAGCAATCCTGAAGCCATTTTGACTCTCCCAGTGACCTCAAATATTCCTCTGCAGTAAGGGAGGCAAATAGGGAAAGCCTTCCCATTGTCTTTTTGCTTACAAATCCTGTCTTAAAGGTGTACTGTATTTGTGTATGAATAGGGTAAGCCTGTGAAGGATTCAGGAACCAAAGTATTAACCATCACAAAAGAATGGCCAGGCTGCCCAGTTAATGCAGTCAGCGACCATTATCAGGTATCCTGGCAGACAAGATTTCTGCTGTAGACAGCCTCCTATGATGTATGTATGATGCTTTTGGGGTGGCTAAGGGGTCTTTGGCTAAGGGGGTTGGGCAATGTCAAAAGTCTTTAAAAGTTCCTGGACACTTTTGTTCAGGGTCTCTCCCTCCTTTGAAAGAGGAGAGGGAACTCTGTTACAACAGAAAAATAAAGATTTGCCTTGCTTTCACTGCATCCGGCCTCCATCCATTCTTCTCTGGCCGATCATGGACTTGGGGGACTCAAAGTCCCATGGGGAGTTGGGCAGCAAAAGCAAAACCCCAATTTTTACATCACCAGCATGACCTACAATGGAACTCAATGCCACAATACATAGTCTTTTTCCTGCTGAAGTTTTGCTATCTCGCTGTGCCTGTTTGTGGGCAGCTGTAATGGTTTTCTTTCTATGCAATACTTTTTGGCTGCTTTTAAAGGGGATTAGACACAGGGGGCAAGATGGCTGTGTGTGTGTAAAATGTTGGCGTCGCACAGGGTGCTGCTGAAATTTGAAAGACCAAAGTCCACCTCTGCTGCCTGGCATCTCCCAGAGGCATCTTGTTTGTTTGTTTGTTTGTTTGTTTGTTTGCTGTATTTATGATCCACCTTTTCCTCCAAGGAGCTCAATGTGGCATGCATTAATTCTCCTCCTCCTCATTTAATCCCCACAAAAACCTAGTGAGGTAGGCTATGCTGAGAGGCAGTGACTGGCCCGAGGTCACCCAGGGAGCTCCATGGCCGAGTGGGGGATTTGAACCCTGGCCCCCCACCTGGCACTCTAAGCGCTATACTACTGTGAGACCGTTCTCTTTAAGAGGCAGAGGGTGAAATGTTATCTGCTAGGAAGGGAGCACAGTTTACTTTGTTTGCAAAGAGTTAGAAGACCAAGTTGGCATCCTCCTTGAGACTCGCCTATCCTATCAGCAGGCTCTCATCATTAGTCACCCCAGGGGTTTGGTTTTCCTGTTGCAAGCTGGCATTTTGAGGGTGTCTGCTTTGTAGCAAAGGAGATAAGCTGCTCTTCTTCCTCTACACAGCTTAACGAATCAAAGACTGCAAAGCTCATAAAAGGGGGCTGTGGAATTGAGAACCAAGGCTGGGCCCAGGGAGGGTCGTTCTGGGTTAGGTAGAAGCAGAGGTTTGAGGGTGGCTATGGAGCTACTTTGCATTAGATTTCTCCACCTGGGTGATGTCAGCCCAGTCTCTTGCTTCACATTGTTTTACCACTGCTAAGGCTAGGGAGGGGAGACCTTTTGGCAGGAACAGTCTACCGTCAGGAAGGGCCGTTTAAATGTGGAAGGGCAGGGAGGGAGGGAGACCCACTGATCACGCTAATCACAAGCAAGTCCCATTGAATTGAACATGAAAGGAGGTGGCGCACCACTGTGGAGGGCAGCGGCTGGCTAGTGCCCACTGTGGTGTCACCAGGCACCAGGCTTTTGCATGGATCTCAGTGAACCTTCTAGCCAGCATCTTAAAAAGCAGAGACATCACCTTGCGAACAAAGCTCCGTATAGTTAAAGCCATGGTTTTCCCCGTAGTGACGTATGGAAGTGAGAGCTGGACCATAAAGAAGGCTGATCGCCGAAGAATGGATGCTTTTGAATTCTGGTGCTGGAGGAGACTCTTGAGAGTCCCATGGACTGCAAGAAGATCCAACCGATCCATTCTGATGGAAATCAGCCCTGAGTGCTCACTGGAAGGACAGATCCTGAAGCTGAGGCTCCAAGACTTTGGCCACCTCAGGAGAAGAGAAGACTCCCTGGAAAAGACCCTGATGTTGGGAAAGATGGAGGGCACAAGAAGAAGGGGACGACGGAGGACGAGATGGTGGGACAGTGTTCTCGAAGCTACCAGCATGAATTTGACCAAACTGCAGGAGGCAGTGGAAGACAGGTGAGTCGGACATGACTAAATGACTAAACAACAACAAACCCCATTTGGGCTGGTTCCTCAGAAACTGTGCTGAGGTCTGCAGCCACAGTCAGATTTTAGACAGGAGGGAAGGGGCGACTCCATGTCATGAGACAAAGGTTCTTGAGAGCAGAAGCAGTCAAGCCTACACAATATTCACGCCTAAGCCTGCTAACTGCTAAGTCACTGTGACTCGTGGCTCATCTTGGGTGACGACTCATTCTCCCTATAAAAGTAGCCAGTCTCTCTATGGGCCTCAGTCAGAGAGCTGTATGGGTTGTGTACGAAGTAGTCTGTGGAATACAGTGGTACCTCTGGTTGCGAACGGGATCCGTTCTGGAGGCCCATTCGCAACATGAAAAGAGCGCAACCTGCAGCGGCGCCTCTGCGCATGTGTGGGTTGCAATTCGCTGCTTCTGCGCATGCGCGTGACGTAATTTCGTACTTCTGCGCCTGTGCGAACGGCGAAACCTGGAAGGAAGCCTTTCTGGTACTTCCGGGTTGCCATGGGACGTAACCTGAAAGAACGTAACATGAAGCGGACGTAACATGAGGTATGACTGCCTCCTTTTGCGTCCGGGATCTGTTCCAGAGCCCTGGACACTCAACGAAAGGGACGCTCAACAAAGCGCCACTCTGTGCATGCGCAAAGCATGATTTAGTGCTTATGTGTTAAGCGCAATTTAGCACTTCTGCGCGTGTGCGAACAGCAAACCCGTTCTAGTACTTCCGGGTTTGCCGCAGAGGTTCGACGAAATGGACCCTAAACGGGGCAGGCTCAAAACAAGGTACCACTGTAGTGCTGTTGTCGTTGCTGCTATGTAAAGCGAAGGCAGACAGAGCGGCTCCAGGACTCTAGTAAATCACTAAGACTGTGCCTCTGTGAAGAGTCAGATGGCTGCTATGAGCACTCTGTGTATGCTCTTTGACTATGCTGTTTCTGAACAAGTTTATTTTCTTCAGTAAAATTTTATTCTGTTTATGAAGAAGACTCTGTGTGGTTAATTTACCGTTGCGCGACACTCCAAAGGGTACTTAGCCCTGCTCTTTCCCCTTGCTTCTGTGGCTTCTGGAGAAAGCTACACCAGGCAAACTGAAGAAGGATCAAAGGTGACAGTCAACCTGAAGAGAAAACACTAACAAAGTAAAAATGGGAACAGAAGAAAAAACTGAAGCTGGTGGGGTTTTTGTGTGTGTTTTTTTTAAGGTGAGAAATGTTTCAACCTAGGAATGTTGTTTTCAAAGGATAAATAAGAAGAAGAGTTTGGATTTGATACCCCGCTTTATCACTACCCTAAGGAGTCTCAAAGCGGCTAACATTCTCCTTTCCCTTCCTCCCCCACAACAAACACTCTGTGAGGTGAGTGGGGCTGAGAGACTTAAAGAAGTGTGACTAGCGCAAGGTCACCCAGCAGCTGCATGTGGAGGAGCAGGGAATTGAACCCGGTTCACCAGATTACGAGTCCACCGCTCTAACCACTACACCACACTGGCTCACAGCTGTTCATGGAGGCACAGGTCAATTCTGTGTCCAGGGCAGCTGTTTGCCAGCTCCATCTGGTACGCAGGCTGAGACCCTCCCTCCCGCGGACTGTCTTGCCAGAGTGGTGCATGCTCTAGTTATCTCTCGCTTGGACTACTGCAATGCGCTCTATGTGGGGCTACCTTTGAAGGTGACCCGGAAACTACAACTAATCCAGAATGTGGCCGCTAGACTGGAGACTGGGAGCGGTCACCGAGACCACATAACACCGGTCTTGAAAGACCTACATTGGCTCCCAGTACGTTTCCGAGCACAATTCAAAGTGTTGGTGCTGACCTTTAAAGCCCTAAACGGCCTTGGTCCAGTATATCTGAAGGAGCGTCTCCACCCCCATCATTCTGCCCAGACACTGAGGTCCAGCTCTGAGGGCCTTCTGGCGGTTCCTGCGAGAAGCCAAATTACAGGGAACCAGGCAGAGGGCCTTCTCGGTAGTGGCGCCTGCCCTGTGGAACGCCCTCCCACCAGATGTCAAAGAGAACAACAACTACCAGACTTTTAGAAGGCATCTGAAGGCAGCCCTGTTTAGGGAAGCTTTTAATGTTTAACAGACCATTGTATTTCAGTGTTTTTTGGGAAGCCGCCCAGAGTGGCTGGGGAAACCCAGTCAGATGGGCGGGGTATATATAATAAATCATTATTATTATAAGGTTGACAGGCTAGGACCATAGCTGTCAACTTTCTGATTTGAAAAGAAGGGATCTACAGCCTCACCTGTCCCGGGGACAACAATCTGGGATAGCAGCGGAACGCAGCGGGAAACGGCGCTGGAAGAAGGGAATTTCCTGCAAAAAAAAAACAGAAAAAGGGAAGGTTGACAGCTATGGCTAGGACCCCCTTGGGGAAGCAAGAAGTGCTATACCAGCTGCACTGGCTCCCGGTGGAGGACAGGATCAGGTTCAAGGTGCTTGTTTTAACCTTCAAAGCCCTATACGGCCTAGGACCCTCGTACCTATGGGACCGCCTCTCCTGGTACGTCCCGTGGTCCTCAAACAAAAACATCTTGGAGGTCTCGGGCCACAGGGAGTTTAGGCTGGCCTCCACCAGAGCCAGGGCTTTTTCGGCCATGGCCCCGACCTGGTGGAACGCTCTGTCACAAGAGACTAGGGCCCTGCGGGACTTGACATCTTTCCGCAGGGCCTGCAAGACAGAGCTGTTCCGCCGGGCCTTTGGCCAAGGCATAGCCTGACCCCCTCCTTTGGCAATCCTCACAGAACTCTAGCCCAATGGTTGCCATTAATTTGATTTTAGAATGAACTGATTTTAGAATGCTGTATTGCTTTACTGTTGTTAGCCGCTCTGAGTCCTGCTTTGGCTGCGGAGGGCGGGATATAAAATTTTATTATTATTTTATATATATATATATTACAGACACACACACACATATATTATAAAAAAACAAAACAAGGTCTCATGACTTTGTTCCCAAGATCATAACAATCAATAATGACGCGGCAATAATGAATCCTTCAACTCCCATCTGAATGGCGCTTGTTCATATTCATGAGGGGGCGGGTCGCTGAATATGTAAAGAGGGGCGTGGCCTATGGGAAAAGGCGGCCCATTTCGGGAGAGACCATTTCCCCCCGGGGGGGTCGGAACTGCGAAACCGGGCCTAGTAGCTTCGCCCGGCGCCGCCGCCACGCTAAATTTCTCAAAAAACGGCGGTTCGGTTTCCCCCTCACGTTCTCCGTCGTTTCGACAGTTGTTTCGTCCCGAAGCGGCCCAGAAGTACGTGGAAGTGTCCGCGCGTGCGCAGAACGGCCCGCTCCGCCGGCCTGTCAGTTAAGCGGTCGCGCGTGCGCTGTCGGGCCGTCTCGCGGTGTTTCTGCGCGTGCGCAGTGAGCCCGGCGGGGACTTGATATTGCTCAGCCAGTCCCTCTAGGTGAGGAGGAGAGGAGGTTATTGACGCGTGCGCAGTCAGGCCCGTCGGGGAGGTGATTCTGCGCGTGCGCAGTCAGCACGGCGATGTTAATTTTGCGCGTGCGCCGTCAGTCCGTCGAGCAGGTTTGGCGGGGAGGCGCTTCTGCGCGTGCGCCTATCCCCCGCGCGTGCGCACCGCCGCGTCTCTGGGCGGACAATGGCGTCGGTCGGGGCGCGGAGGCGGAGCCGCGCGTGCGCCCTGGCGGGCCCCTCCTCCTCCGGCCAATCCGCGCCACCGGCACCACCGAGGGGGCGGGACGGCGCGTGCGCAGTACGGAGCGGCGCGCTGGGCCGGGGCGGGGGCGCTCGCGGTCCGACAGTCAGGTCGCGTCGCTCGGTCCGGTCAGGTCGCTCGGGGAGCGGCGGCGATGGGCGCCGGGCGCGCCGGGGCGCCGCGGCTGCTGCTTCCGCCTCCGCCTCCCACGCCCGCCTGAGAGACATGGACGACGAGCCGCCGCCGCCGCCGCCCGGAGCCGCCTCCGGAGCAGGACGGAGGACGCCGGGAACCCCGAGGCCGCCGCCGCCGCCCCCTCCGCCGCCCCCTCCGCCGCCCCCTCCGCCTCAGAACGGTAAGCCCGAGGGGAGAAGGAAAAGGGGGCGTGGGGGGAGCAAGGGGGGAGAAAGCAAGGGGGATAAACAAAGGGGGGAAAGGAAGGGAAATGGGGAAAGCGGGGGGGGGGGAGCAGAGGGAGGGGGATAGGAAAGGGGGGGAGGGGAAAATAACGGAAAAGGGGAAAAGAAAGAGGGATACATAAAGGGACAAAGGGAGGGGAAGAGAGAAAAGGAAATAAAGGGGGAAATGGGAAAAGCAAGGGGGGGAATAAAGGGGTGAAATGGAAAACGGGGGGGCGGGAAGCAAGGGGAGGGAGGAAAGAAGGGGGAAGGGGAGAAATAAAGGGGCAAAGGAGGGGGAAGAAGGAAAAGGAAAAAAAGGGGGAAAGGGGGAAATGGGAAAAACAAGGGGGGAGGGGAAAGCAAGGGGGAGGAGGGAGAAAAGGGGGAAGGGGGAAAAACAACGGAAAAGGGGAAAGAAAAAAGGGATCAACAAATGGGGGAAAAGGGGAAAAAGAAGAAAAAGGAAATCAAGGGGGGGCAAAAAGGGAAAGGTAGAAAAGAAGCAGAAAAGGGGAAAACGAGAAAAAGGGGGGGGAAGGGAAATAATGGGGGAAAGGGGGGAAAGGGGAATAAGAAGTGGGGGAAAGGGAAAAAAGAAGAAAAGAGAAAAAAAGGGGAAGGGGGAAAAGAAGAAAGGGAATAACGGGGGATAAAGGAAATAAAAGGGGGGAAAGAGAGAAAATAAAGGGGAGAAAAAGGGAAAAAAGAAAAGGGAAAAACGGGGAGGAGGGGGAGAAAAAAGGGGGGAAGAAGAAAGGGAAAAACAAGGGCAATAAAGGAAATAAAGGGGGGAAATGAAAAATGAAGGAAAGGGGGGGAAAGATAAAAGGGGGAAGGGAAAAACAAGGGGGAAATAAGAAAGGGGGAATATAAAAAAGGGGAAATGAAAAAATGGGGGGGGAAGCTTTCATTTCAAGAAAAAGGAAAAAAGTGTTCCCCTTTGTTTCTAATCATCAATGGTTACAGTATCATAACATTTTTATCTTGTTATTGTAACATTGTAATAATATTTGGTTGTTACAACATAATAATAACATAATTTCATTGTGAATTGTTTTGTTTCTGCAGACCGCAAGCCAAGTGACACGCGATGGGATGATATTGGGAAGGAGGGTATGGGAAGAATATTGTATCATTTGAATATTACAATACAGTGGTACCTCGGGTTACATATGCTTCAGGTTACAGACTCCGCTAACCCAGAAATAGTACCTCAGGTTAAGAACTTTGCTTCAAGATGAGAACAGAAATTGCACAGCAGCGGCACAGCAGCAGCGGGAGGCCCCATTAGCTAAAGTGGTGCTTCAGGTTAAGAACAGTTTCACGTTAAGAACGGACCTCCGGAATGAATTAAGTACTTAACCCGAGGTACCACTGTATTAGAAAATTGTAAGGGATTTTGCTGGCTCCCCCCCACCCCCAGAAAAAAAGATTGGCGGATGGAAGAAAGGGGGACCTTCATTTATAACAAGAAATCATGGTAATATAATATAAAAATATGTAAAGCAGAATATGGAAACGTATAGAATTAGAATATTGTAATAGATTTGGGGGGCCCGCAAAATATTGGCCGGTGAGTGGAAGAAAGGGGGGCCTTCGTTTATAACAAGAAATAATGGTAATATAATAATAATAATAATAATAATAATAATAATACAGTGGTACCTCGGGTTACATACGCTTCAGGTTACACACTCCGCTAACCCAGAAATAGTGCTTCAGGTTAAGAACTTTGCTTCAGGATAAGAACAGAAATTGGGCTCCGGCGGCACAGTAGCAACAGGAGGCCCCATTAGCTAAAGTGGTGCTTCAGGTTAAGAACAGACCTCCGGAACGAATTAAGTACTTAACCCGAGGTGCCACTGTATTGATAATACTTCATTATTTGTACCCTACCCATCTGGCTCCGTTTCCCCAGCCGCTCTGGGTAGCTTCCAACAAAGACCAAAAATACACTAAAATGTCACACCTTAAAAACTTCCCTGAACAATATAATATAATTATAATATAATATGATGGAGAAGTAGAATTTGGAAATGTATAGAATTGGAATATCCTAATAGATTTGGGCCCCACCAAAAAAATTGGTCGGTGGATGGAAGAAAGGGGGACATTATAGATACAACATCATAAAATTATTATGTTATTATATTGTCATGATCCACTTCCTTTCTATACCGCTGTATAAAAATCACAAATAATTGAAGTATCACTATATAATATAAAACTATCTCATTATTATATAATCTGTAATAATAGATAGATAATTTTGTATTATAATGTAATATAAAACTATTTTAATATTATATAATTTACAATAACAGATGCTTTAGTATTATAATATAATATAAAGCTATATTATTATATAATCTATAATAATAGATAGTTTGTATTATAATATAAAACTATCTTGTTGTATAATCTGTAATAATAGATATTTTTCTATTATATTATATTTCAATTTAATCAGTATGTAAACTGTACGCTCTAGAATATCGTACTGCATACATATGGCTCCCCCCTTTATCGTTAATAACGATAAATAATTGCAACACCCTAATTTTACAGTGGTACCTCGCAAGACAAATGCCTCGCAAGACAAAAAACTCGCTAGACGAAAGGGTTTTTTGTTTTTTGAGCTGCTTCGCAAGACGATTTTCCCTATGGGCTTGCTTCGCAAGACGGAAACGTCTTGCAAGTTTGTTTCCTTTTTCTTAACACCGTTAATACAGTTGCGACTTGACTTCGAGGAGCAACTCATAGAACAGCGGTGTGGTAGCCTTTTTGAGGTTTTTAAAGACTTTGGTGATTTTTGAAGCTTTTCCAAAACTTTCCCGACACCGTGCTTCGCAAGACGAAAAAAACCGCAAGACGACAAAACTCGCGGAACGAATTAATTTCGTCTTGCAAGGCACCACTGTATTATTTTATTCCCGTTCGTTTCTAGACCGGTCTATGTCTTTTTTTAAATTAAAAATCTCAAGGTGGTTTACGGTGCATGAAAACGTTGACATTGCGGGAAGGTGTCAATGTTCCTAATGATCAATAATTATAATTTATAATTAATTATACAGAGAATGAGAATATCATAATAATAGATCTGGCTCCCGCGCCAAGCAGCTCCATGTATAACTGTCATTTTATAAAATAAGCCTACATTTGCATATCCTCCATCCTTTCTCTCACGAAAATCGGGATGTCCTGTTCAATGATAATAATAATAGTAATAATAATAATAATAATAGTAATAATAATAATAATAAGTTTAATAAAATAATAAATAAGTTTAATAAAATAAAACTGCCACAGACCCTCCAGCCTTTCTCGGATGAAAATCGGGACATCCTGTTCCATAATAATTTCCATAAAATAAGTTTACTGCCACAGACCCTCCGACCATTCTCTGATGAAAATTGGGGTGTCCTGTCCTGTTATAGGACCAGACCCGGAAAAGGGGGGCACTTGGAGTGTCTTCCTTATGCCCCTTTCTTTCTTTACCCATATTTATATTTATATATATGTGTGTGTGTGTAGGGACGCGGGTGGCGCTGTGGGTAAAACCTCAGCGCCTAGGACTTGCTGATCGCATGGCCGGCGGTTCGAATCCCCGCGGCGGGGTGCGCTCCCATCGTTCGGTCCCAGCGCCTGCCAACCTAGCAGTTCGAAAGCACCCCCGGGTGCAAGTAGATAAATAGGTACCGCTTAACAGCGGGAAGGTAAACGGCGTTCCGTGTGCTGCGCTGGCTCGCCAGATGCAGCTTGTCACACTGGCCACGTGACCCGGAAGTGTCTGCAGACAGCGCTGGCTCCCGGCCTATAGAGTGAGATGAGCGCACAACCCTAGAGTCTGGCAAGACTGGCCCATACGGGCAGGGGTACCTTTACCTTTTTTATATGTGTGTGTGTAGTGTGTATACACACACACACACACACACACACACACATATATATATGCTTGAAATCTACCGCATCTCCCTCTATTTTCTCTTCCTTCACTCTCCCCCCCCAAAATATATGTATATGTGTGTGTGTATGTATAGAGATATATATATGTATATATATAGATATGTGTGTGTGTGTGTGTGTGTGTGTGTGTGTGTAAATTCACTTGAAATCTACCGCATCTCCCCCTATTTTCTCTTCCTTCACTCTTCCCGACCCCAAATATGTTTGTGTGTGTGTATAAATCCACTTGAACTCTATCCCCTTCTCCCGCTATTTTCTCATCCTTCACTCTTCCCCCCCGGAAAAAAATAATAATATATATATATATATGTATATATATGTTTGTGTGTTTGTTTATATATATGCTTGTGTGTGTGTGTAAATTCATTTGAAATCGACCCCATCTCCCCCTATTTTCTCTTCCTTCACTTTTCTCCCCCCTCCCAAATCGGCTGGCATCTCCCCCTTCCCCCCTTCCCAGGATGCCCCCCCGACCATTCTCCTTTCTTTTCCTCCCCCCCCCCCATAAATCATGCAGGGCATGTTTGGACGGGGGGCCAATTCCACTATAAATGGTTCATTTTCCTCCCTTTGAAGGATCCTTCCTTCCTCCTTGGCCGCTCCCTTCTCCCCCCACGATCAATAATCCCCCCCCCCCCGAAGTTTCAGTGCCCGCCTTGAATATTTTACAACCCCTCGGATCAATCGAAAGGGCCCCATGCAAATGCAAAGCCGGCCTTTTATATTGCGGTGGGAAAACCCAAAACAAATAATACCCCCCCAATTGCAACCCCTTTATTCTCCTTTTTCTTCCTTCTATCCGGCTTCCCCCTCTCCGTCCGAAGGTCATTCGAAGGTCCTTCTTAATAATAATAATATTTTTTTTACTTATAGCCCACCCTCCCCAGCCGAAGCCGGGCTCAGAGCGCCTGACAACAAGAAAACAACATGAGATAGGCTTAGGATTTAAATTTGTAAGGATAGGAATTAAGATGTCTAAAGCCAGATTAGAAAGAATGAAAGATGTTAAGTGATCAAGATAATTTGAGAAGATTGATTTTGGAAAACTGTTAAAATGATATATAATGAAATTCAACCAGGGGGATTTGAGGAAGTCACTTAACAATGTTATCAAGATTGGTTTAATTACAAATAGGATGTATGTTTGTTTCAAATTTTTTTGGACAATTAATAAAAAAAATTGGGGAAAAAACCAAAACAACAAAATAATGCATCGTTCTAAAATCAATTCATTCTAAAATCAGTTCAAAATCAAATTAATGGCAAACATTGGGCTAGAGTCCGGTGAGGTATTAAAAGAGAGGGTCAGGCTGTGCCTTGGCCAAATATCGCAATTGCACCCAAACCAGATTTTTTGGGTTTGCAACCCTCTTATCCCTTAGGAAGCGGGTGGCTGCAAAACTGGTTCCCCCCCCTCCATGCAAGGAGCAAAGCAATCAGAATTGCTGCAAAAAAAAGCCCCATTGCAAACCAGGCTGATCCTCCAAATTTTTTTCCAAAAAAAAAAAAAAAGAGAGAGAGAGAGAGAACGGCGCTGGAGATTCTATCCCTTTGCAAATCGACATTTAATAATAATAATAACAATGACAACAACAATAACCCCTTTCTCTTCCTTCTATCCCGCTTCTCCCCCCCACCACTTCCAAAGGTCATTCGAAGGTCCTCCTTGAGTCGCAATTGCACCCAAACCGGATTTTTGGGTTTGCAGCCCTCTTATTCCCTTAGGAAGTGGGCGGCTGCAAAACTGGTCCCCCCCTCCATGCAAGGAGGAAAGCAACGGAGACACGTTTGCAATCGGAATTGTTGCAAAAAAAACCCCAAAACCCATTGGAAACCCTTTCAAGTTGAACTACTGAAAGAAAGGAACTTTTCCGTGGTATTCTAATTTTTCGAGTTTCACCTGCATTCCAAATTAGTCATGAAATTATTCTGTCCCTTTGCAAATTGACGTTTGCAGACCTTGAGACACAAGCAATCAGAATTGTTGCAAAAAAAACCTAAACCCCATTGCGAACCAGGCTCCAAATTTACGTTCTTTCTGTCGTTTGCAAAAGAGAGAGAGAGAGAGAGAGAATCAGCGATGGAGATGCAGCCGCCATCGAAATTATTCTTTTTTTAAAAAAAAAAAAACCATTTTTGTTAAGTTTTCCATTTTAACAATCCAATCTAATCACATGAAGTATTCCAAATTAGACCTGAAATTATTCTATCCCTTTGCAAATTGACATTCAATAATAATAATATTTTTTATGTGTACCCTGCCCTCCCCAGCCAAGAGCGGGCTCAGGGCAGCTAATGCCCAATAGAAAAACCAATTGGTTGAAATGCAACTTAAAAACAAGATTAAAATACAACATTAAAACATCAAAACATTCAAATACGGCCTCGTTTCAATGAAAACTTAAATCAAAAACAAGTACTATAGAAATTCTTTTTTTTAAAAAATCATTTTCGTTCAGTTTTTCGTTTTCACAATCCAATCCAATCACATTAAGTATTCCAAGTTATACATGAAATTATTCTATCCCTTTGTAAATCGACATTTACAGACCTTGAGTGGTCTCCCCCCTCAACGCAACTCCCGAGTAGGGCCGGGGGAGGCCGGGCGGCTTGCGTTTCCGGCTGAATTTCACCCAATTTGCGGGGGGGGGGGGGGGAATTTCCGTTGCAACTGGACTGTCTTCACTCACTTGAACCCGGGACCCTGTGGTCATCTGGGGTCCCTCCTTTGCTCTCCTCCGCTAGTGGTCCAGACCGGGGGGGCGGGGGAGACAGGAGAATGAAGCTGTTGTTGCGGCAACAGGAGAACAAGACTTTTTTATTCTTGTGGCAACACTGAGCCTTTTCTTTTTCCTCCTCCTCTTCTCCTTCTTCCTCCTCCTCTTCTTCCTCTTGCCCTTCTTCCTCCTCCTCCTCTTCCCCTTCCTCCTCCTCCTCCTCCTCCTCTTCTTCCCCTTCTTCCCCTTCCTCCTCTTCATCTTTTTCTTCTTCGTCTTGCAGCAACACGAGAACAAATCTTTTCTTTTTCTGTTGTTGTGGCAACACTGAGCCTTTTCTCTTCTTCCTCCTCCTCCTCCTCCTTTTCCCCTTTTCTTCTTCCTCTTTCTCTTCTTCCTCCTCCTTCTTTTTCCCTTTTCTTCTTCCTCTTTCTCTTCTTCCTCCTCCTTCTTTTTCCCTTTTCTTCTTCCTCTTTCTCTTCCTCCTCCTCCTTCTTTTTCCCTTTTCTTCTTCCTCTTTCTCTTCCTCCTCCTCCTCCTTCTTTTTCCCTTTTCTTCTTCCTCTTTCTCTTCTTCCTCCTCCTCCTGCTCCTTCTTTTTCCCTTTTCTTCTTCCTCTTTCTCTTCCTCCTCCTCCTTTTTCCCTTTTCTTCTTCCTCTTTCTCTTCCTCCTCCTCCTCCTTCTTTTTCCCTTTTCTTCTTCCTCTTTCTCTTCTTCCTTCTCCTCCTCCTTTTTCCCTTTTCTTCTTCCTCTTTCTCTTCTTCTTCCTCCTCCTCCTTCTTTTTCCCTTTTCTTCTTCCTCTTTCTCTTCCTCCTCCTCCTTCTTTTTCCCTTTTCTTCTTCCTCTTTCTCTTCCTCCTCCTCCTTCTTTTTCCCTTTTCTTCTTCCTCTTTCTCTTCTTCCTCCTCCTCCTCCTTCTTTTTCCCTTTTCTTCTTCCTCTTTCTCTTCCTCCTCCTCCTCCTCCTTCTTTTTCCCTTTTCTTCTTCCTCTTTCTCTTCTTCCTTCTCCTCCTCCTTTTTCCCTTTTCTTCTTCCTCTTTCTCTTCTTCTTCCTCCTCCTCCTTCTTTTTCCCTTTTCTTCTTCCTCTTTCTCTTCCTCCTCCTTCTTTTTCCCTTTTCTTCTTCCTCTTTCTCTTCCTCCTCCTCCTTCTTTTTCCCTTTTCTTCTTCCTCTTTCTCTTCTTCCTCCTCCTCCTCCTTCTTTTTCCCTTTTCTTCTTCCTCTTTCTCTTCCTCCTCCTCCTCCTCCTTCTTTTTCCCTTTTCTTCTTCCTCTTTCTCTTCTTCCTTCTCCTCCTTTTTCCCTTTTCTTCTTCCTCTTTCTCTTCTTCTTCCTCCTCCTCCTTCTTTTTCCCTTTTCTTCTTCCTCTTTCTCTTCCTCCTCCTCCTCCTTCTTTTTCCCTTTTCTTCTTCCTCTTTCTCTTCCTCTTCCTCCTTCTTTTTCCCTTTTCTTCTTCCTCTTTCTCTTCTTCCTCCTCCTCCTCCTCTTCTTCTTGCAGCAACACGAGAACGAAACTTTTACTATTGTTGTTGTGGCAACTCTGAGCCTTTTCTCCTTCTTCTTCCTCTTCCTCCTCCTCATCTTCTTCCTCTTCTTGCAGCAACGCGAGAACAAATCTTTTCTTTTACTGTTGTGGCAACACAAGAAGAAGACTTTTCTGTTGTGGCAACACCAAGCCTTTTCTCCTCTTCTTCTTCTTCTTCTTCCTCCTCCTCTTCTTCCCCTTCCTCCTCCTCCTCTTCTTCTTCGTCTTGCAGCAACATGAGAACAAACCTTTTCTTTTACTGTTGTTGTGGCAACACGAGAAGATGACATTTAATAATAATAATAACAATAACAACATCAACAACAATAACTCCTTTCTCTTCCTTCTATCCCGCTTCTCCCCACCACCACTTCCAAAGGTCATTCGAAGGTCCTCCTTGAGTCGCAATTGCACCCAAACCGGATTTTTGGGTTTGCAGCCCTCTTATTATTCCCTTAGGAAGTGGGCGGCTGCAAAACTGGTCCCCCCCTCCATGCAAGGAGCAAAGCAACGGAGACACGTTTGCAATCGGAATTGTTGCAAAAAAACAAAAACAAAAACCCATTGGAAACAATTTCAAGTTGAACTACTGAAAGAAAGGAACTTTTCCGTTGTATTCTAATTTTTCGAGTTTTACCTGCATTCCAAATTAGACGTGAAATTATTCTGTCCCTTTGCAAATTGACGTTTGCAGACCTTGAGACACATTAATCTGTCCCGTTGCAAAATTGACGTTTGCAGACCTTGAGACACAACACCGAGACTTTTCTGTTGTTGTGGCAATGCCAAGCCTTTTCTCATCCTCCTCCTCCTCTTCTTCTTCCTCGTCTTCTTTTTCTTCCTCCTTCTTCTCTTCCTCTTCCTCTAACACAAGAAGAAGCCTTTTCTTTTATTGTGGTGGTTGTTTTGCTGTTGTTATTTTACTTTCATTGCTTAAATTATTATTCCTGTTCTTGAATTTAAATACAGTGGTACCTCGGGTTACATACGCTTCAGGTTACATACGCTTCAGGTTACAGACTCCGCTAACTCAGAAATAGTGCTTCAGGATGAGAACAGAAATCGTGCTCCAGTGGCGCGGCAGCAGCAGGAGGCCCCATTAGTTAAAGTGGTGCTTCAGGTTAAGAACAGTTTCAGGTTAAGTACGGACCTCTGGAACGAATTAAATACTTAACCCGAGGTACCACTGTACTGCCATATAGCAGGAGTTCTCAGGGCGCTTCACAGAACAAAACCAAAAAAATAAAACCACAAAATACACAAAATATAAACAGCAACCCCCCCCCAAAAAACCCCTCACATTTTAAAAGGGCATGGGATGTGGGATGTTTTATATTGTCAACC